>JAJMRZ010000049.1:0-42503 GCA_030558205.1 Kodamaea kaohsiungensis (nom. inval.) | reverse complement strand
AAAGATGGAGCTGAAGACGAAGCGATAGCAGAAGACGAAGACGATGAGCTTGGAGCATTAGGGAATAACGAAGTGGTGGTGTAGAGAGATCCAGCGGAGTCGGTGGTAATGTCAACAACACCAGAATCAGTCTCAACGGAACCATCACTGTTAGTGGTAGTAAATGTGGTGGTGTACTCAGTCAACGATGGAGAAGATGAAGAAACAACTGCGGAAGACGAAGAACTTGGAGCATTAGGGAACAACGAAGTGGTGGTGTAAAGAGATCCAGCGGAGTCGGTGGTTATGTCAACAACACCAGAGTCAGTCTCAACAGATCCGTCACTGTTAGTGGTGGTGAAAGTTGTGGTGTACTCAGTCAACGAAGGAGCAGATGAAGAAACAACTGCGGAAGACGATGAGCTTGGAGCATTAGGGAATAACGAAGTGGTGGTGTAGAGAGATCCAGCGGAGTCGGTGGTAATGTCAACAACACCAGAATCAGTCTCAACGGAACCATCACTGTTAGTGGTAGTAAATGTGGTGGTGTACTCAGTCAACGATGGAGAAGATGAAGAAACAACTGCGGAAGACGAAGAACTTGGAGCATTAGGGAACAACGAAGTGGTGGTGTAAAGAGAACCAGCAGAGTCGGTGGTTATGTCAACAATACCAGAGTCGGTCTCAACAGATCCATCACTGTTAGTAGTAGTAAATGTGGTCGTGTACTCAGTCAAAGTGATTGAAGAAGATGCAGAAATCGAAGAATCGCTAGAACTCGAAGGAGTTGGAGAAGGTGTAACAGATGATGATGTCACTACTGTATCAGTAGGAGCTGCTGGTGGAGGGCTACACTTTTGACACACACTTGGCACAGTGTTTGGTACAGGGCCAGAGTACTGAACACCACCTCTGGTGACAGTACCCATGCTTCCACCATAGTCAGCTGTAACAAGCAGAAACAATGCTGGGTCGTAACCAGTACCAATATTAACGTTAATGACATTGGAGCCACGGATAAGCGTCAAGATACCAGTTGCGACACTATAAGAGAAGTAAGGACTAGAAAGAGGGGAACTTGAACCAATAGTATTTCCGTTACCGAAACCAGCTACTGTGTAAACTTGAGAAATACCTCCAGATGAAATACCAATAGTTGCACTTGGGTTTGTCAAGTAGAAGGTTTGAGCAGATGAAATAGCGTATTGAGGGTTTTGAAGATATACGTCCGATTCCCCGTCGATGGTGATACAACCAGAACCTTGGATTGCGCTCTGTTGTTGGTATGCGTGGTTATAGAAACAGATGTTACCATTATTAGTGATTGATTTTCCACCTGATCCAAGCAAGGTATAACCTGGGTATCTTTTTCCAACATAGTATGTGATACTACCTTCATTGTCGAAAGTCTGTGGTCTGAGATGCATAGTGGCACCTCCAGCACCTGAACCACCATCATAAGCAAAATAAATCTCACCATTGTTAACAAAGTTATTAGAGTGCCAGTCGTAAGTAGGAGCACTAACACCATTGATTTGGTTAACAACAATAAGACCGTTATTCAAAGCATCGGCTGAAGTACTCAGGGTATCAACAGTAATTCCTGACTGTTTTGTTGACTCAATATAAAGAGCTGCACCGCTTTGAACAGTGAGCGCCCTATTGAAAACAACTCCAGTCTCGTTAAGAATTGCCCAAAAAGCACCTGTATTGATAGTGGTGTCTCCATTAGGGTTGTTATAAGGGCCAACATTGATAGTATTAGTACTTATCACTATAGCCTGAGCCATACCGGCCATATAGGCAACTAGATAAGGATTTAACCAGTGCATTGCTTACTTTCACTGTTAAAACATTGAGGAATTATGCAGTTTATATATGCGTTCCAAAGATGAATTCAAATTGATGAACCACTGGTTTATTCGTCACCCATCTTTCATGCCCTATACTTAACCTCTATTTTGGATGCAAAATGTTTAGAAAATATTCTAAGAAATAAAAACGAACAACTAAAATACATGTTGGTTTGACTCAACTGCGCATCTACGCCTCGCTTACTTCCAGTAGTATTAATAACCAATTAATAAATCATGATTTACAACTTTCAGATGAAGATCGAATATTCCTACAAAATCTCTTTTTATGGAGTGCTTGCATCAGAGCCCTTGCAATGGTGTTTTCTAAAAAGATTCTGCAGTTTAGCCTATTCTGCGACTTGAAGACTCTTCTATTTACTCCATATTCATATTCTCTAACAATAGTACTTTTGTAAATTTGCCTTTTATATTTTTTTCAACTGAAGCCTTCTATGTTCTGCAAAGATGTATCTGCAAATTCAAAAGATCTACAGAAGGTAAAAAAAGCTTGTTTTTACCTTATGTTTCTGAGTGCCTCTTCCTCCAGATATCACAAAGCTTGGATATTCCCAAGTGGTCAGGTTTCGATGCATACTGATTAAATACTTCAAAACCCTTTGTCAGTTATAGAGATATTAGTTACTGGACTTCAAACAGAATGTATACAAATTATAGTGTGCCTCTTGGCATCTGCATTTTCTGTAGAGTCTTGATCTACTCAAATTCCTGATCTAAAAGCCATTGAGTAATCGATTTGCAACCAAAAAAATTGGTGAAATTATTGAAAAAAAATCCGTAAAAGAAATACACATCTATCAAACTAAAATTCTATCTTAGTTAAAATACTTACAACGATGAACTCGTAATTAATAGCTTGTATCCAAAATATTTTTCAAATAATATCGAAATACGAATAAGAACCATTACTAATTAGTTGCCTTCTATTCTGTGAGAAAAGGTAGATCTAGCCTGCTAGGTGAAATTCCTCTCATCACTCATCCGCGATTTCCAAAGATTGCTGAAAGTTGATGAAGTGCTTAACTCACTTCAAATTCTTAAGCCGATGTCGCTAAGATTAGGGGCACAAGTTCTCTGCATTTATGCTGAGGACGCAAGGCTATCACTCCAAAATCTTTTCAAAAGAATTATTTATACGCATATACCTCAAAGTGGACAAACTGTAACCTAATTGGATGTGTATTTCATAACTAGGCACAGTTCAAAAATAGGCACTCTGGTGCTTTCAAATCATTATAACTATTTATCAAAAGCGCGTCCTTGGTGGTCACACTATTATTTTATACGGTTATTCAGTTCGTCCCTGGTTCGATTTTTTAGGTTTGGCGAAACTGTAAACCGGGGTGATATTCTAAAGAGAAATTATTAACGAGACAAAATATTTCCTCGGGGTTTTACGTCAATCGCCTGTCTTTTTCATGAGTTCTTGTCATACCCCGAGACTTTATTGCTGTATTTTCACTGAGGCATGGCCCCTGGGATTTCCTTACCCATTAGAATTCACACATTAGAAGAACTACAGATATGACTAATGTTAAAGCACTTTGGAGTTACTATAGACGTATGTGTGGTCAGGACTTTTGCATTCAAGAGAGACAGCAATAACGTATCCAAGAAGAGTATAAGATAACCATAGTCTCAACAGAATACTCCAACTTTGACAAAGAAAGATAAGGAAGGTACGTACATTGGTAGATAAGGTTCGATGAGTTGCGGTACAATGCTAGTCGAATTTCAGATGGTTTATGAAGTTAATTTCGTTCTTAGCATCACTTACATAAATGTGAGAATTATGTTACTTGAATGAGTTCCAGTTGAAGTATCGGAAATCTTCAATTCTTCGTTCAAATGACTTGACAAGACTATTTTCAAGGTTTAGCAAGAGCTTACACTTCGACTAGTGGTTGTTGAGAAGTAGAATGTTTCAAATGTGGTGTATATCAAGCTTCCGACTATAAATGCTTTTGAGGATGCTGAAACAAACTAGAATTGCATGTATCGAACATTGTGAATAGGTCTAACGTGAGCTAAGATAGTACTCTTTCCATGGTGATGTTTGGTTAAGCTAAGAATCTTGTTTTACTGCTTCCAATATCATTCCCATACAACGAGTAATTGAATCGCTCATCTGAAAATACTATAATGGAATCTTGACCCACTGACATATTAGACAATATTACTTTGATAATCCCTTTCTTGATTTCAAATGGGCATATGGAACTGTCCATTTTCTTGAATGTCTCGCTTGGTAAACGTTTAATATAGTCTTTGTAACTCTGAGGGTACCCTATCTGGGATTTGCTGTATTATAGCAATCTCTGAAGAAGTCCTCTCTCTCTCTCGCCACTTTTCAAGGGTGCAGCACCATACTTATTTTGACGTAGTCAATACTTTTGTATCTATGGCAATAATAAAGCTGATGAACGACAAATGTAGCTAACGGGAAAGTATTACGACTCCAACAAGAGATTCGCAGTTGTAATCTGATCTCAATGAGTGACATTCTAAAATCTCATTATTCAGCCTATAGCAGGGAAACTAAGATCATTGACAGTATTCAAATTCTGCAATTGTGGAATTCGGCCGAATCCCTAAGAATTTCTGAACTGAAATGTCTGTTAATTACGTTGTATGGCAAACAACGTTCTAACAGGGATTACTTAGCCAAGAAAAGAGTATTTAAACTAGGAGACGAATTTGATTATATTTATTAGATTTCTATTGAGATTGAAAAAATATTCAATAACTGTGGACTTTAGAATGTGTAGGGCCACTTTAGTACTACTGAAAAGAGCAAAATCAACACTTTCTCATCTCAGGGACTCTTCTAAAAAAATAATGTTATGATACCTAGCCTTTCTCGTGCTTGCGAGGCAGATTAGGGCACTCCGTTTGGCTGCAAACTCATTTTGTGATGTAATTTATGCGTTTTTCGATGACTTTTGCTAATACAAAACTAAATCTTCTGATAATAGAATTAAAAAAGTCATCTGTAATTGCCACATTCTCCCTATTCTATTATTTAAATTTAGCGTGGAGTAGAATAACAGCGCCAGATTTTGGTCAATCTACAAGTCCATATGCTGTGTATAGTTCCGATGTTATAGCAGCAAGAGTCAAGGCAACAGATAAGATCCCTTAAGTCAATCTGCTGTACAATGTGATTTTACCAAACCCCAAACCTTATTCACGCCTGCATTTTGATGATTTTGCAACTCTAACTTAATTGGTTTTGTACATTATCGGGATACTGAACTAAGTCCAATAGAGAGCCTTTGAGGTGGGAACATAGACTGTAGATAGCAATGAAAAAAGTAGAGTTCCTTTACTTCAAAAATAATTACCCTAGCGTAAACTAAATATATCATTGCTATTTTAACTAGTTCCTATAAACTTACTTTTAATTTAAAGTAGTAGGCTAATTGACTTGCAGCAATTATACGATCGAGAAAATAGAACTAGAGAAATGGGACAGTGGACATTGAGTCGTAATTCATTGTCATGCACAACTTGAATGGAAATTCCTCTTTGCAACACCGTTTTTCAACCTTCTATAGTACATAAAAAGGGACCTTTACTTGCAGCATTGTGTTTACGGCATTCTTAATGCGAGATCAGAAGGCGGAAGTACCCATCGAGATATCGGAACAATAGATAGTTAGTAAGAGCATCAGCATGCAGTAACTATTATTGATGCAAGTGACACTATTTTAATGTGGAATTGAAAAAGGATGGCCATAATTTTAAAACCCTTAAGAAAATCTGCTCACTTTTAATATTTCTGTATGCTTGTGTTGTGAATATGCACATTACGCAGTCTAAACAAAAGGCATCGAATCGAAGGAATTGTAAAGATAGAGAAGGGATTCGCTCTGGAATTGGGAGACTGCCTTGAAGTCCGGAATACTCCATACATCTTGGTTGAAAAGAGTAAATTATAGAAATTATAACTAGCCATAAGTTGCTACGATTATAATTTAGCCTTTAGAATTGAGAAGTGAGTCCACGAAGTTAGTTATGGTATTTCGGCAATTTTACCCTTACCTGTAACCTTAATGGACGCGACTCAAAAATAAACCATAGGCATCCTATCGACTCCTCAGATTCTTATTCTTTCAAATTGGGGGCTTTGATTGCATTGACGTATGAACGTTCGTAAATAATACTTCGGCTTGAGGTCGCCTTGCATACTCATATACTAAATTTCCAAGGGTACTTAATGTGTTTGTTTAAATTATGGTTGTAATGAGGCGGTACTCGTATCATGTCTAATTCACACTAAAGCGAGAACATCATGTGAAGTGCATATCTTTTATTCACAGAGTACGATGCAGCAATTACAGATACGAAATTGCTCTTTCCTTCAGTAGTTCAGAATGTCACAACCCCGTGGAATTACGAATCATTCTGTTAAATCTTTGATGTAGTTCCCTGAAAAAGTGACACTCTCTTTGAGAATTTAGGTCTCCTTTAGAGCGATACCGCTAAACCAGCCTTCTCTTTCAGCAGTTGCTTTGCTGCATTTAAAATATTACCAAGCTTTACAATTGCATCTCCTTCTCACAATGAAAGTTTTTAAGGAGTTAACCAAAAAAAGGTCTTTATCTTTGGTGAGACCAACACAAATTAGGAATCAAGAGTTCTGGTTTTGAGATGCTGGAGAAACAATCACTTAAGGTGTAGTAACGAGATGTACCAAGCATTTATAAGCTTTTTACAAAGTCGATTGCTTTATAAAAAATTTGGTGAAACGATCCGTTTCCCTCATAGCTGAGAATATAATATAGTATTAAACACCAGTCGGAGTAAAAAATCATACTTCTTGGAGGTGTACCACTGTTTGAAATTTGTCAAATTCTCGATCATTAATAGAATTCCCATCATTTTAGGCTTCAGTGCAGTTCTCAGTGAACTGTTTTCCAATAAATGCTGTTTTTTAAAAAAAAACCACCTCGTTAGCTTATTTACTGTTCAAAATAGTGATCGCTTAGAGAGAGGTTTTTACCTTTTGAATTCGGAAGATATTCCATTCTGAAATAACTCCAACTTGATAGCCAACTCAAGCTTACTTTCTCACACGAACATTCCGGTTTTTACTCGGAATCTTTGCAGGTTCTTAGTAAAGAATTCAACTTTGGTTGAAAGAAACACAATCTGTTCAAGTGACGAATCTAGGTGAGCTTTACTAGACTATATCAAACACAACGTCCAGGCTTATTTTAGAAGCATTATTCCCCACCACACAAGATTATTTGACTTAAATTGCGCTGTTAAAGTTCCAGCGATGTTCAATTGTCAATCTTAGAAAATCAGTACTTGCAAGGTGTTAGTAGCTACTTTCTGGGTGGTAGAATACATCGCAATTTTGCCCTTTAACCGCAACAAATGGTATCCACTAGTTATTGAGAGATGTTCGTTCGTACTAGTAAAATGCCTAAATGCTTGAACTTACCTACCAGAATGTCGGCCCCTTTGACTCGGCTGCTACAAGGTAGTCAGCTAGTTAAATGGTAAGTTCTCGGCATTAGAGTACAAGCTTCTGTCAATTCAGAGAAGATAGTTGTCAAGTATGTGTAATTGATGTTTGCCTAAAGGTGGTATCTTAATGGCTAGATAATTCACAAACTGTACCTTTGATCCCGCTTAATTCAAACCAGTTCTGTGGCCAAATAGATTGACTGATCTCGGAGAGCTTGGGAAACAAAATTTAAACAAGGTAGTCAACATTAGAAGTTTTGGGGTTTGTCAGAGACAACCTGATACATCAAAACTAGTTCTCAAGGCAACACAGTCAGTTCTTCAATCAGGTTTATCCTTAAACTCTCATCTTTAGTCTGGTATCTTTCTGGAGTAGTGCTTAAATTCTTTGAGTTGTCACTTCTGAGCTCGTAGACGAGTAAAATCACTCAGAGCAGACCTTGCACATTGGACAAGTCTTATGAATATATTGACCCTTTTTGAAAAATCAAGCGCAGAGGAGCTCAGATTTTGATACTTTAAATGAGTATTCATGAACCAAACGTATTAGTTCAAAGTCATTTCAGATCAACCCTTTTAGATGATCACAATGGATGTTGAACAACTATTCTTCAATAAGATCATTGAAAAATAGAGCATTGCTTCAATTGTATGCCTATTGTCAATTCGTGTCCTTTTGATCTCACTTTGTTAATTTCAATAACTAACTTGGCGTTGTTCTACGTGCAACAACCAATAAACATGACTATTGGTAACTAGAGTGCAGTCCTCAGAATCACAGTCGTTGGTCTGTCGACTAGGATAGGTCTAAGTTAATGTCTCGAGTATGTTCACTTTAGAATTAAGTATCAAAGTTCAATTCAATCTTTGGTTGAGAGGTGGAATGAACACGAGATAATGAAGAATAATTTATATGCTGCTTACGCATATTTAAAAGTAGGTACCGATGTCAATGCACTGCTCTTATTGGTAATGTGAGGTACTGCCCTCTTAAAATCCACTTTGTATTCATCCAGTTGAATTTGCGTTGTCCACCTGAGACGAAAGGAGGCTTAGTGGGGTGGACCTGGAACAGAGAGTCAGGGTTCAATTCTTGAAAGGTAATCCTTGAATTGTATATGATGAGGCTTTTTTAGGGACTCGACTCAGTAAACTAAAAGTTGTGAAGGTTGGTAAATTTCAGGGTCTTGATTATGAAACCTCGATTGAAGACCAATTGTTATTCCACGTGGAAGCCAAGTCCTGTTATAATTGAGAAAGCAATTAACTCAATCATCAAACCTGAATCTTCTACTTGACTACTTAAGATACCTATGTTGTTAACCCGTATACTCTTTCAACCTTCAAATTAATTGAACATGTGGTTATAGTCTCAGCAGCCTCTGGTGTCGTCTACATGATAACCGTTTTTGAGTCTTAGTAGAATCGAAGTCGAGTTTTAATTTCTTACCACGCTCAAACTGAAGTTATTCTACAAGAACCTAGGTATCCTCGTTAACACAACATGAATTGGAAGTCATTATTCGAATTCTAGAAAAATAAGTGGGTGCTACAGACGGTTATTGTAGCGACTGACTAAATATTCCAGTATTGTTGGAAACAATAACAGCTGAAGTCTACTTAAGTTTCATTGTGAACTCATTACAACAATAGGTGCTAAAGGTCTAGAAGTTGCTGTCTACGTGCGGACAACTAGTTGCAACTACTTTTAATGTAATTCATCAATTTTAGTTGCGAGATAGTTTGCCATATGAAGAGAAATTTCACGAATAGAGAATAGCTTCACGAATGCGAGGGATTGAATATATTGTTTTAATCTTTTGAGTTTATCCGTCTGCTCATATACTCTCGATGTCTAAGTGAGAGCAATGTATCACGTCAGTACCACAAACGACGATTGTGTGGTTTCACAAATGCTATCAAAGTCTACTTTACAATGCGGAAAATCTCACGATTGCCTTGACCGCCTCAACACACTCATAACTTTGTATACAAGGAAACTTTCACCTTCTCAAGAACTCCTTTGAAGACGTTTAATTCTGAGGTATGTAATAGTATGCCCTGAATTAAACAACCCTTGAAAGTGTGGATAATACCTATTGATACTAATACTGTACAACGAATTTATTCACGAAAGAATGTGTAGCGTGGTTATTTTAAGAACTCTTGTTTCCAACAATCCATTTCTTAAACTGTTGGTACATCTTTTCATCGCTCCGTCGAAGACTACTTCTCCATTGGCTCCTAGGTCATTTGACTTCGCATGATTATAGAACGTAACTCACACGTGTTACATTGCAGGCGATCGCGGAACCTGAAAGTTCTTATGTTTCTGTAATTACCAAAAACTGAGTACCTAGTTTTCTTGGTGTATCCTGAACGCCTGCAACTTAAATATGCATTTGGATTTATCAGAGTTGAGGTGGTCTTGTCAAACTAAGTACAACCAAGCCCTTTTCTGAAGTCATCCATAGTTGCAGTTTAGGGATATCACCTCCACGAGTCTCGATCTCATCTTAATCTGGATTGAGAAGTTTAAGGGAAACTAAAACGCTTGGATCTAGTTAATTTGAAGGTACGCTTTAGAACAAAATCCTGAAGTTATTAGCTACAATCCTATCTTCCATACAGTCCTTTTGGTGTAATAAGCGAATATTTGAATTACAAAAGGGATGAAATGTGATATTTAATTATATTGGTGAAGAATAAATCCAACATTTCTTCTCCTGTGGTTTTGAATCTTGTCAATCCTTTAACTAGGCACTTCAGCTAGTATTGCAGATTGTCTTTGGTTGAAATTCCCATCTTACTTGAGGCTGCAGAGGATGACGTTGATGCTGTCATAATTATGATGCGGATGCGCAGAAGCTCATGCATCTCGTTATGTGTTTGTCATTGAAACATAGATTGATGAGCGAGATGTTTCATATTTCGGATTTATGGCACTTCTCCGGCAATTTCCCCACTCACCAAAATTCTTCTAAAGTTGGTACGTTTCATAAACAACTCAACCATCAACGTAAACAGTGTAGATTCATGAATCATGCCACTTAAAGTTTACTAGACCACACTTCACTCCCTATTCCAACTTTTATTTCTTGATTAAGAAGAAATATAAACTTAAAGCTTGTTGCACCTCCTACGAGTATGTTCCCTGTCATCACCACCTAAAGTGTGGTTTCCTTTATGAGATTGAAACCGATTCGGTAGTTTGTGTAATTTCCCATGTTGGAATGCAAGTTTTATGTTGAGGAGATTCTCTTTATACCGTTTCTTGATGAGCAGCGAATTGTAATTAAAGATGAAATATGCAAAGTCTATAAGGAAGAAATAAACACAAAACTTGGTGAATTATAAACCGTTACTTATCAAATAGCACTGGGTATTGTGAGTTTTCATCGCTAGATGTCATAGCAATAATGAAAACGAAATAAACTATTTAAGTGTACTCCATCAGATGGACGTTTACTTTCAACATGTACAAATTACATCAACCAAGGAGTAAACAAAAGAATAGAGAAGTGTCCTTAATCTAAAAAGCCGCAAACGTGCACAAGTTCACCCTATTCAAGCCACAACCTTCTGTCTCGATTGATAATGTTTCAGCTTGTTTCAGCTTCTTTCGGTTAAACTTTTTAAGCTTCTAACTGAAGCTTCAAGTTAGCTTAACATCACATTGATGGACAAGAAAAGATCTTTACAGGGCGTTGAAAGGGATGCTCTTAAAGCAGAAAGTGTGGAAACACTCAAGGATTCTCCACCTACAAGTATACACTCAAAGGAGAAAAATAAACAATTACAAGTTGCTCATGCTGTGAGGTGCCCTCACAAGGAAAGAAGAAAAATGGCGTTGGTCGCGAATACTTGTAATTCTGGAAGTCTTTATTAATTGTAATCAAACAGTCTTGGGTGTACAAGGACTGAAGACGCACAGACACTTTAAATTTCATCTGGGTCCAAGTCTTCATCAGAAGTTTACAGCTCAAAGTTGTGGAATCGATACATATGAAACAATGAAACTTTTCACTTTTACTTGGGCTCCCTTAAGTTTAATATTATAAATAGATAAACTACCCCAGAGTAGTACCTCCCAAATGGTTTTATGCAGGCGAACAATAGGAATTAAAAGTGTGGGTGCCTGAATTCCCGGAAGAAGGCACTCTATTGCTGAATTATGGTTCACAAACCAACTTAAACGTTGCTTCTTTCGTATTCAACAGGGGACCTCGATTATAATGCTTCGCCTGCAGACTCCTTTGGGACAATTATCTAGCACAAAAGTGACGAGTTTGGAGTTGATTTGCAGCTAGGCGCGATCCTGGAAACGTTGTTCAAGAGCCTTAGTTTCAAAGGTGGTAGGTCCCATGTTTAAGTTTCAAATCTAGTTCTTTACTAATTGTATAAATACATCTCATTCGCTCAGGCCTCTCTCCATTGTAAATAATCAAGATCTATAGCTATGAAGTTACAACTCGCCATTGCTATTGCAAGTATTCTCGCAGCCAGTTCGGCTGCTCCAGCAGGTCAATTTATAAACGCTCGTGACGGAGTGGTAGCCTCAGGCGGCACTCCGGTAGTTGCCGTCGACGGTGCCGATGGAAGCAAGACCATTTCAGCTAAAGTCACAGGAACAGCCGTCGCTGTTGGTGTTCAAGTAGGTCCAAATGCACCTGCTGTTCAACCTGTTGCTGTCGCTCAACCTGCTCCAGCAAATGGAAATGTTCAAGCTGGTGCCGTTTCTTCAAACGGTGGAACTGCTCTGGGAAGTGGTACATCTCTGGGCGTATCACCAAACGCACAACCTTTCGTAGCTGCAAACGGTTCTCCAGTTGTCTCTTCCAGTGAGAACGATGGAACTGTGTCTGTTTCTGCTCACAACTTTGGCCCTAACGCTTCGGTTGCAGTAAGTGCAGGTTCTAATGGTGCTAATGGTGCTGATGGTGCTGATGGTGCTGATGGCGCTGATGGTGCTCCTGGAACTGGCACAGGTACTGGTACTGGCACAGGTACTGGTACTGGTGCAGGAGCTGTTTCTGCTCCTCCTCCTCCTTATGGCACAGGTGCTAATGGTGGTAATGGTGCTGATGGTCAGAATGGCAAGGATGGTCAGGTTCATGAACCACCTCGCCATGTTCCTGGAACTGGTAGTTTTACCGCTCCATATTTTCTAATTCCTGGTGCTCCAGGATACGTTCCTGCTCCTGGTGCTCCTGGTGCTCCTGGTGCTCCTGGTGCTCCTGGTTCTGGTGGTGCTCCTGGTTCTGGTGGTGCTCCTGGTTCTGGTGGTGCTCCTGGTTCTGGTGGTGCTCCTGGTTCTGGCGGTGCTCCTGGTTCTGGCGGTGCTCCTGGTGCTGCTGCAACTGCCGTTGCAGGTAGTCAAGATGCTAGACCTACCCTTGGTTACAATCTTGGTTCTGGTTATGGTACTATGGGTGCTGCTCCTGGTATTGCTACTTTTGCCGGTGCTAGTGGAACTGGCTCCGGAACAGCTTCAGGATCTGGAACAGCTTCTTCTTCTGGTGCTAACGGTGCCAATGGCGCCGATGGTGCTGATGGTGCTGATGGCGCTGATGGTGCTCCTGGAACTGGCACAGGTACTGGTACTGGTACAGGATCTGGCGCAGGTGCTGTTTCTGCTCCTCCTCCTTCTGCCTCAGGTGCTGATGGTGAGGATGGTGCTGATGGTGCAGATGCTACAGCTGACGCTGCACCTGGTTCTGGTTCTGGTTCAGGAGCTGGTTCAGGATCTGGCGCAGGAGCTGGTTCTGCTCATGATGTTCCTCCTGCTTCCTACGCTTCTTCTAGTCCTATTGGTTCTTCAGGAGGTAGCGGAGGCACTTACGCATCTAGTGGAATCGACAAAAACGGTGGTACCTACGCATCGAGTGGAGTCAACGGTGTCACTGGAACATATGCTTCCAGCAATCCTAACGGCGGTGCCTCCTCAGGCACAAACGGTGGAACTAACGCCTAAGTTTAAACAATCCGTCCTTAAACCAGATCTTGCCAATACTCGTTACTACAAAAGTTATGGGAAGTTGTTCCCAATAACAACGTACTACGCCTAGTAAGTCAACACATATCCCCCCGCGTCTGCGCCGTTTCGCTACAATGTTGTGTTACTATTGTAACAAGGGCGACAGACCTCTTTAAAGGTATTTAAAATGGACTCTAATCTTATATCCTTCTCGAATAAACTCAAGATAACCTATGAAAACGTGTTTGTAGAATGTTTGTAGTACGTGGTGGCTCTTATGCATCTCGTCTAAATAAACCGCTATAATCATGGCTACGAACCATCCAAGCAAAAATATCATTGGGCGAAAGTTTAAACGCGCTCAACAATAGGAGTATGCTAATTGGAGTCCTTGAAG
Source organism: Kodamaea kaohsiungensis (nom. inval.) (assembly GCA_030558205.1). NCBI lineage: Eukaryota > Fungi > Ascomycota > Pichiomycetes > Serinales > Debaryomycetaceae > Kodamaea > Kodamaea kaohsiungensis (nom. inval.). Next base: position 28,798 of record JAJMRZ010000049.1, on the reverse strand, counting down.
TCTCTCTCCATTAGAATCGCTTCGAACCATTATTGTAAAGACGTAAGGTCATAACTGCAGGGTTCCCACAGTCAAATTGGTTTGTATTCCAGTACTGTGGTGGAGGTATTGTTGAGGAGGAGTTGTGGTGGCTATTTGTAAATTTCCTGAATTGTTGGATCAATTGTTTAGAAATTGGTGGAATATTCAGAAAATAGTGAAAGTGAGAAGTGAATGTGATAGTTAAGTTGATTACGCCATAATTTATGAATTCCTAATGAAAGTTTTGGTATTATTCCAACGTTCATGCTTGTAATTAATAGTATCATAATCTGAAAGTCACATGAACATCCTGTTATTTGTTAAATAACGTTGGAACAGACAGATTCAAGTGCTTTGAAACTTACTTGAAATATGATGATAACAAGATAAAACTAACAACCAAATGAGCTTCTACTTATCTCCATCTATAAAGATTGCCTGATTGACTCCTTAACCCTCTTAAGACTGAACTATGACTGACGACATCGGCATTTATCGAAACAGTTTCAATATCACACCTCCAAAAGAACATTGGTTATTGTATTTTGCCGTAACGCGTGCGAAATATGTAAAGTTATCATAAATGTGTTTTAAAGGTCCCAATGCCCCAGTTTATCCTGATAGTGTTAGGCTGAAACGTACCACGAAAATACTAAGCGTACCCCATGAAACCTATGTCAACACGGAATGAATACTCGTTAAAGAATCGACACCCTATATCCTGTTCGTACTTTTAGACGTTTTTCGACGTTTCCAACGCCTATGCTGTATTAATACAGTGGAGATAACCAAATGTCCTACACTGATAGCGTGTATCAAACGTCAAACTCCCCACAACCACCCCAACTTCGAATACAAAACATGGAACTATAGTGGTGATGTCTTTTTCTTGTCTATGAAGTTACTGGAGCAATTTCTTGAAAAGGAATCAAAGCTTGGCATCTTCACCAATCGTTGATTGATAACCACCAAAGTGACAATTTGCAATGGTGTGTCAGGGTTGGCACTTGCTTTATTTAAGAGAAGATGATTGCCGGTATTTGGTGAATCTGAACAATAGGAATGAAGTATTTGGTGAGTTTGATCATTTGGAGTCAAGTTGCTTGGGCTTTAGGTGCTGAGATTATTGCAAGAGATGAGCAAACACTTACTGGTTGTCATTTCCATGGTGCTAGTCAACTTTGCTTAAACTCTAAAGGAGAAGAGGGAATCATTATTCCAACTCCATCTAATAAAGACTCAGCACCAACAAGTTACACTTCGTGCCAGAATAATGGTGGTGACACTTTTTGTATGAATGGATCGAACAAAGTTCAATTTGTTATTGAAGAACATAAGGATGGAGAAGATGACCATGGTGAAGGAGAAGGTGAAGGCCATACACATGAAGGAGATGCCAACAAACCAAAATTAAACTGTCATTTCCACGGTGGTGTTGAGCATTGCACATCAGCGAGTGCGTCAAAGTCAGCTGTAGTATGTGAACGTCAAGACCGTGACTACAACATACCTTTAAGAATTGGCCTTTTGTTTGTGATTTTGGTCACTGGTGGAATTGCAGTGTTTGGCCCAATTGTGTTGAATCAATTCTTCAAAATGTCTTTGGAAGGACTTGTAATCACCTGCATCAAGCAGTTTGGGACAGGAGTTGTTATATCCACTGCGTTTATTCATTTGATGACACACGCTGCATTGATGTGGGGTAACTCATGTATTCATTTGGCATATGAATCAACAGCTACTTCGATCACTATGGCAGCAATATTTATTGTTTTCTGTATCGAATACACTGGAAATCGAGTGATATTGTGGAGACATCAGAAGAGCAAGGCCATCGAAGATCCTGAAAACAAGAAACTACCAGACTCACCTAGTGTCAGCAGTGAAGGTAGCAGTGAAGTCGAAGCTTCGAATCATGCTAAAGTTAATGATAAACTTTCTGTATTTTTGATGGAAGCAGGTATGATATTCCATTCAGTGTTGATTGGGATTACCTTGGTTGTTGCGGGTGATTCTTACTTTATCACATTATTTATTGTAATCCTTTTCCATCAAATGTTTGAAGGTGTTGCCTTAGGTGCTAGAATAGCAGAACTTCAGGAGTCGACTTTACTAGCAAAGTCTCTAATGGCCGGTTGTTTTATGATTATCACTCCACTAGGAATGGCAATTGGAATCGGTGCCTTGCAAAAGTTTAATGGAAATGATCCCAAGACTATCATTGCCATGGGAACTTTAGATTCTCTATCTGCTGGTGTGTTAATTTGGACCGGCCTTGTTGAAATGTTGGCCCACGACTGGTTATTTGGTAGCTTAGCAAACGCAAGTGCATTGAAAACAACAGGATCGTTTATTTCTCTAGTGACCGGTTTGATATTGATGAGTTTCCTTGGAAAGTGGACCTAATCTCTCGGCATCTAACAGAATTCTTAATTAAAGAAACGATCTAACCATTAATGACCAAATACATTTGATTCATGTCAATCCCTCACTGTAAACTCATAAATCGTAAACCTAAAGAACTATTTAAAGATATGGTTACTATAAAATATGACGTCACAAACTTCAAGAGTTTATACAGAATTGCTCCCCCACATGTCCCTGATCCTAATAGCGAACAAACCCTTCCATACAGCCCCACTGCCAATTCGTCCCCTTGTCACTTCCAAGGTTGCACCAGAAAACTGAAGTTGCAGCCAATTTTTCTGAATAAATAAACGTGATAGGGGCTTAGATGCAGAACATTTGCAGATGAACTCAAATACTTCAATGGTCCGGGGTGCAATATTGCTATGGACTACTGCTGGTTAATATATCATTGGAATGGTAACATGTAAGCGGCTTCGAAGGTTTTAGTGAAAACTAATCGAAAGAATTCACAGTCTAGCTTGTTCAATTAGTATAATAATGAAATATTGTTGATTTCGTAAATATTTAGGAGAGTCGAAAAAACTAATTAAAGGGTTTTAATTCATTCTGTCATTCATCTTAAATGATCAAAGCCACGACATGTAGATGACCAACTCATAACGCAAAGATATGCAAGAGGAGATTTTTCAAACGGCCATTAGTTGAAGCAAACATAATTTCCGATTTTCGTCTTTGTTGGCATTGTAACTTTGAGTCCTTTCTGTTCAGTGACAACCAGAATTTGATGCACTTCTCGCGTAAAACAGGTCTTCAATTCCAAAGTTACCAACGTATATGTTTAAATATAACTTGATATGAAAGCGAAACTACCATTCCATTTTAAAGGATAGAGTCCCCTTTCGAGTTTAATTGATGACATTCATGTAAATTTTGCGGGGGTCCCCAACTTTGAACAAAAGTGTCAATGTTATTCGTCCGCATACTTCGGAATGTGTTACTATTTTTAGTGTTAGCACCCTTGGCTCGGTTACCAGCGTTTGCATTGTAAACCCAACCCCAAGTCTGTTTTTGAATTTATGGCTGATCGCATAGGTATTCCACTGTGATCAACGTTAGCTGAATATTCTTCAGGGGTACAAATAGCAGCTGTTTTCCCATGTATTTCTCTCTCATTCAGATACATCCATCTTCATCTACAATGAGATTCACAACAACTGCTCTTTCAACTTTGACTTTAGCTTCAATTGCTTCTGCTCTTCCAAACCCTTTTTATAACTTTGGTTTGATTATTATCCGGTCCGGTAGTGGCTTCCAATATTCTCCAATTGGTAATCAAAACTGGGACTTGGCTGTCGTTGCGGGTAGTGGGGACTCTTTCAGCTTGCAGGGTCAGGCTTTGTACGACAATACAAGCAAGAAGTACATTACCTTCAAGAATGGTAAGTATACTACAACTGATACCGCAGACAACAATTGGTCTACCAAGGGTGGTTACATAGTGTATGGAAACAACCAGCCATTCTATGCTTGTCCTACGAGCGATGGTCCAATCCCAATTCAGGATTCATGTGACAGATCAGGAGGTAGTCCTGTTGCGTTGCTGGTAGTATTTGCATCTACTAAGCCACCACAACCCCAACCTACCACAACAACCATAACAAGTAAGCTTACTACAACAACCATAACCAAACCACAACCTACCACTCCAGTTCCTACCCCAGGTAAGAAGGTTCAATTCGGAGTGATTGCAATTCACTCAGGTACTCAATTCCAACACGCATCTATTAACAAGGTTTCAAGTCACCCTCATGTCTTCTCAGTTGGCGGCAGTGAAGGCACAGCTGTGACTTTGACTTTATACCCTGATGGTACCTTATCTGACCAGGACGGCCTCGGAGTTTACTACGACAGTTCCACTGGTGAATTAGGAAATGTCGACCCATGGGGACAACAGAAGGCTACTAATGGTTTCTCACTTTATGATGGCCAGCACTTAGTTCACAATGGACAAGACAACTGGAAGGCTTGTCCTTCTGGTTCCAATAAATTTTCTTTGGCTAACAACGATTGTACTGGAGGAACTGGAATCCAGTTGCTTGCTGTGAACGTCAAGCAGCTTTAAGTTTTATTTTTCACATTTAGTAATTCTCTCGTCGCATATTTTGAAGTTTCTGTTTAAAAAGGATTTTTGTTATTGGCATTGATTGTAGTGTAGGGAGGTGATTGTAGTGTGATAATTTGAGAGTGGTCAGCTAAAGTGATATTAAGCCATGAGTTCAGGAAATGGCAATAAAAGTTATTACTCTTTGTAGTTGGAAATGTGGAGGCAGTTTCTGCAAGTACAAACGACCTGGGGTTCATTTGTTGACATGGTAATTGTGCATAAAGAGATTGACCAGCTTCATGTCGAACAAAGTATTGATTATTCAGTTTGGTGGTTGTGTTACTCAAAGTAGTCGAGTACTTGACGATCCTTGCGTATAACGTGAGTGTTGATGTTGACCTTCTGTGGTTGTCGAGTTCTGGTTCAAGAACCGGTTAGAGTTCCAGGTTCAGTTCCAGGTTTAGTTCCTATTGTGTGGACTAAACCTATCGAGGTCTAATATATTGTTATAATAGCGTCTTAGAATAGCAAAACAATGACAGATCAATAAAGAAATGTCAACATGTTTATTGTTTGCAATTTTGATGTTCCAACGGATATTTATGATCATTCAATTTGAAACATTCAGTAAGAGTCTTATGACAATTCAAGGGTGTGAAGTTATTTATATCTCTTATTTCACTCATGAATCTATACAATTCATGTTTATAAGTTTATTGTTTAACGTGTCATAGGAAGTTTCACCCATTTGTAAACATTATTTATTTTTATTTATTCTCTGAAATATTTTGATTGATTTAAATTTTCACATCAAAGGTGTTAAGTGTATTGAATATACGTGTACTCATTTTATCATGTTGATGTAAAAAAACGTTTCAACGTATGTAAGTTCTTACGTTTCAAGGTATGTAAGTTCTTACGATTCATGGACTTTTATATCCTTTAATCAAAAAATATTGAACCTCAAAGGCTTCATCAAATCGAAATAGCATTACAAAATCACAATGCTCAGTATCACAACCAATAACCTTCAAATTACAATCACTTTCGCTTTCAAACATTCCATCTTCATAGCCTACAAGTAAATCCTGACCCCACTTGACACCTAACCGTTATCATCTTCTCCACATACCACGTTCTTACTGCATAAATACTACGACTTACTCACCCCCTCTTTACAATTCTAAAACCAAAATCCAATCAAATATTAACTCTAGGATCTTAATCTCCCATATCCCCCAATCACATACCAGTCTAACCACTTGCTGTCAAAGATAATGTCAAATCCCGATCCGCATAAAATTACCTCACTTCTCCACTTTATTATAATTCTAGGCTAATCCAAAAACGTTACCAATGATTAAGAATTTCTTGCATTGTTGGGTTATTACTCATAATCGTAGAAAAGTCTAAAATTTTCATATTTAGATTTAAGGTGTTACGAATAAAAAAAGTTTAATTTACCTCTCTCACCTTAAATCATACCATCCCATCATCTTACCATCTCATCTATTCATCTCTCTTTACTTATATTCTTTCAATATAACTCTATTCTTCCTATATTTTTCCGGTCTCAACATCTTTATTCATCCCCCCCTCCCCTCTCCCCCCCCTTCCATGAAGCAACTCCACATATAATACTTCGTAATCTATGTCAAAGCCTCTTCAACACACGTACAATTTCCAAAAACCATCACAAAACTCCAAATCTCTCAATCAATCAAACCTTTTTCTTTATCCGTTCATCCCAATTCAAAAATCTCTCATTCTCGACGTCATCATTCTCAAATCTTTATATTCTTACTATCATACTCCCCCCAATAATACCTTCTCTTCATATATACATCACTCTACATCTTCAAGCAAGCACCTCAGTTAATCATCCCCATTTTACTTTATTCTGTATCTCAACCCCACACTCTCGCTAGACACGCAGTATGCACAACGCTCTAACGCTCTCACCCCTCCGATTCAATACAATAAGGATCGTTCCACACTCACGTTTTTATAGCCTCAAAATCATTCCTTTATAATTATTTGTCATCTCCACGCTTGTACCCTACTTCCAACTTATTCAAACTCTCCGCTCCCCTCCTCTTTCCTCCTATTCCATTCTCTCCCCCTTATAAAAAGCCTCCACCGATCCTTCATTCTCTCTACTTATAATACTACCCCATAACCTCTCCATAAACCCCATTTTCCTGGCACCTTATTTTTTTTTTTTTTTTGGCTTAGTGGTGCCAATTTTTCGGACCATCATTTTTTCTCAAGGCTTTTTTCCCCATTCAATTTTTTAATTATTGATCACACACAACAAAAAAGCAGCCCAGCACACCTTACGGGAGACGATTTAGACAGTTCTCTGCATACTTATAGTTAGCTAGAGTTCATCGCACTTCACTGCACGTATTAGATATGTCTTTACAAGTATCTGAGGGTTCGTCGGAGTCCGTTTTGGCGGCGTTGAAAGGGTCTATCCCTGGTTCTACATATACCACTACAGGGGACGTGGCTATTGACGATGGTGAGGTTGAATCTGCCAACAAGCGTAAACGTACTATGCGCAGCAAATACACCCGTCCTTGTGATGCTTGTTCCCTCAGAAAAGTCAAATGCGACTTGGGAACCCCCTGTAGCAAATGTGTTGCATACGACTTGCCCTGTACCAACAATAGAGTCCGCAAAAAATGTGGTCCAAAGAGTATCTCCAAAAAGACAAGGAACTCGATCCAGGAACTGTTGACGCAGGACGCCAGCGATGCCTGGATGTCTCCTTGGTTCGGCCTGGATGCTCTCTTGAGAGCAAACACAGTCAATGACCCCACCTTCTATTACATGCTGCCTTTGACCTTGGACAAACTCCTTCCTTGCTTGCAATTATACCAAACTTGGTTTTATGGCGTCTGGCCTGTCGTATCGGTCGCTCACCTTACTTCGAAGTTGGTGGACACGGCTACCCCATCTGAACCTACCTTGGCTTCTCGTATATACCTCAACCATGATAACATACTGCTGTACGCCTTGAGCTGCGCCATCTCGGCTGCCATCATGAAACAAGTGGCAATAGTAAGTTCTCACCTGAACTTGATTGGAATCCCGCAAAGCATCAACGACGCTGAGTTGATTAGCGAAAGCTTAAAGGCTCGTGACGCTGCAAAACTCACTTCTGAGCCAAGCGCAGACCTGCTCCTCACTTCATTCTTTTTGTACATCTACTACATCAACCTCAAGGGTGGAACAACAACCGCAATCTTGTACTTGCGTGAGGCCATTTCGTTTGCCCACTTGATGGGACTCCATGACAACAACACTTATGTCAACAAACCCGCAGCTGAGATACACAGGCTCAAGAAAATATACTACTTGCTCTTGGTCACTGAACGGTTCATGTGTATAGAAGATAGTGTTCCTATCATCTTGGACGCCTCGATCCCTTTCCCTTCATTAGACGATGAAGAATACTCAACACTCCTTTCTGGGTTCACAGAATTGGTTAAAGTGTTTGCCATCCCAGACAAACACTTCTTCCAAAAGATTGTACTGCTCAAGGCAAACGGCGGCATAGCTACTGAAAACCTGTTTGCACAAAATGATCAATACAACTGGGTGATTGGAGTTCAACACCAGTTGAACACCATCAACGTGATTAAATCGATGCCGGACATCCAAAAGGTAAACATCTTGATGAGTAAATTCTGGATGAAATCACTCACTTGGAACATCACCAAGAAGAATAATCTCCTCATGGACTCTGCATCTGAAGGCACGCTGGAATGTCTTTTGAAAACGTTCCCTGTAACCATTGCTCAAGAGTTTTTAGAGGCAATCAAGGGATTCCCTATTTTTGCTTTTGAACTCAACGGGCCAGGTTCATGCGTCAAACTCTTGGAGTTGGCGAACGGACTTGTCGACTCAATCTGCTTGGGCGGGTTCAATAGAAATAGCGAACGCGCAAATAACCATTATATAGGTTTCAAGTACTTGAAAGAACTTTTTGACTTGACGACAACTTTGAAAAAGAATGTCACTGTTCCGGCTCGTCTCTATGAAAAGATTGAGGAATTTCTCACCAGCAACTCGTCATCTAATTTCAACGTGCCTGGGTTCGGATATTTATCTGAATTGAGCGAGGAAGACTCGGATACCTCGTCAAAGTCGGGTGAAGAGGAGGTAAGGACTGATAAGGCAGCAGCAGCGGCAGCCGCAGCAGCCGCCGCGGCCGCTGCAACAGCTGCAACAACAACGGCCGCTACAACAGGAGAAAATTCACCATTTACCGAGATCACAATGGCTTTCTGCACAACACCCACAACGTTATACTCCTCGGGTCTTTCACAGCTCAACTTGGCAGCCAATATGAACAGTGCAACACTCGGTCTGCAATTTACTGACATGAACGCACCACTCTCGATGCAACAACAACAACCACTCCCACTCCCCCAACCAGCGGGCATTAATAACCACCACAATATCCACAACGACTCCAGTTCAGACACTTCATCCGATCGTTCATCATCTTTTATCCTGCCGGAACTGGTACAAAGGGCACAAGAAAAACTCAGGCAGAACCAACGACACCACCAACTTGTACACGACCAACAACTCAACTTTGCCAATTTTGCATCACCACAAGTGAATTCATTTGAAAGAGGCATTGAAAAAACAACGCCAATTGAATATGCATCGATAAGCAATAGCAGCAGTACTTCACTTAAAAACTTGAATAATTTTGTCAATGGCAACTTCAACTTTTAATGTGAGCTGCTTTAGAGATATTCAATTCCAATTTACACTCAGATATTCAATTCTTATCTACACTTAGATATTCAATTCTTATCTACACTTAATCTCAAACACCAGAAGGGTCAAAAATAATAGGAAGAGCCCAAATCTCTTCTCCATGTTTAAAAGTAACTGATTTTTTTATTTAAATTGTAGAGGTTTAAGCCATTACAATGCACGATTTACGAATTCACGTATATTAATAGTCAATAATGTAGTAAGTCGATGTTTCAATTAGAGACATAAGGTTATCGGTTACTTCTACACCTAGGAATGTCCCTGGTTTATGTTCCGGCAGACGGCCACCCCAAACGCAAGCCACGGTGATCTCGCCTGTATATATTTTTAAAGGTCTCCTCTCTAATGTATTATGCAAATTAATCATCCTCGTCGAGGTCTGTTTCCAAGTCACACATTGTCCGGCAGTTGGGGCAATAGAACTGCGGGTAGCTTTTGATGATGATTGGACGGATGCACTTGTAGTGCCATGCGTGTGAGCACGGACTGATGAACAAGGCTTGACATGGCTCAATCTTCATTAAGCAAATGGCACATTCTGCCAAGTCGTCCAACAGGGTTGCAAGTGGGTTGAGCTTGCTGATATCTTTCATGTCTGTGGCTGTTCCTGCAGCAGTGCTGGGACCTGAGTCGCCTTCTCCCGAGCCCAACTGCAAGTTCTTTAATTTCTTGTGGATCTCCAAGTTGAACTGGTTCACCTTACGTTGCCACGACTTGTTGAACTCGCATCTCATCTTGACACATCTGTATACTTCTTCGGTTCCACCTCTGTAGTCCATTCCCAATTGGATAATGTCACCGTCGAGTAATGGCATCATTGGTGACTCCTCAGAGGCCGCCAGCAACCGTACATGGTTTAAAAACGTTCCTGACAGCGACTTGCAGTCCTTCAAGAACCACTGGCCATCATCGTTACATTGAAACAAGGCGTGTGTCCTCGAAACAACCTTGCTCTTGAAAACTACTGGTGATGATGATCCCTGTGGTGCATGTGCAGCAGCTTTATTCTTTTCTGTGTACCTTCCAATCGAAATTGACGATCCCGGTTTTATCTTGCGAATGATGGGAGAGAAATAGAGTCCCGACGTCGACGACGAGTGGTCTATTAATGGCGTCAATCTCACCAGGAAAAAGCCGTCCTTGTCCATTCCATTACTATTATCTGCGACAGCAGAGTCTCCAGTTCTTGCCTCTTCTACGCTCGTGCTGCTCGTTGGAGCCTCGCCAGCCAGCTGGAGCGCAGTTTGAGGTGCCGATGTACTTGCGATTGGAATCTCTTCAGTCGATATGTGTGTGTTGTTGATATCGGTAAAACTTTGATTATTATTTTGCATCATTGTAGGTGGAATAGCTCCCGGCAGTGAGAACCCTTCGTCAGTGTTGGTAGGGCTTGGTGGGCTCGGTGGGTCGCTATTCTCTGTAACTTGTTGCAGGTGACTGTGAATCCGGCGTGATGTTGTTGCTGGGGCATGAGTAGGCTCATGTCCGTGAGTGTGGCTGCTCAAGTTGGCAATTGTGGGACTGTTGGACATGAATATGTGTGGGTTATCAGATGGCGATGGTGGTTGGAGGTGTGAGATACCTGGGTTGGTTGAGCCGCTGACAGTACCGTTTGTGACAGGACTTGTTCCTAACAGTCCAGGCGAACCTTGTGATTGTCCGGTTGATCTAATCGAACTGGTAAAGTTCGATAAAAAGTTGAGTCCGAATGATGATCTTCTTGCTGTTGGTCCTTGTCCGTTAGGTGCGTTAGCATTCCCGTTCAAGTTACTTGTAGATGCGCTCTGTGAAATGGCCCGCTTAGTATTTTGGTTAAAGTTTGAGTGCAGTATACTTGAAGTCAAGTGTTTTGGAGGCGTTCCTCCTCCCAACAGGTTTGCTTCTGATGTATGTTTAGGTGGATGTAAGTCTGTTGGTTGTGAAATAGGAACTGAAGGTGTTGTTATTTTTTGTCCTTGGTGATGATTATTAATGCTTGAGTTTGGTTGTACTGTGGTGTTCGCTTGGGTACCAGTTCCAGTAGCAGTGGATGCAGTAACCGCTGGTGACGATGACGATGATGAAGTAGAAGTGTTACCACTAGCTACAGCACCTCCAGTAGATCCAGCACCATGAGAAGTACTCGAACTATGAGACGCATGACGACTCCCATCACTCACACCGTTACCTCCCGCACTACTTCCACTCCCCTGAAGTATATTAATATTACTAGTTTGAATGTTGATATTAGCTTGAGCCTTCCCAGAAACGCTCCTACCAAAACCCATATCTCTCGAAGTGGTATCAGTCATGATCAGTTCCACCCTCCGGTCTTTATTTATCCGACCTTCACTAGAGAATCGTGGTAAAAGTGTTGTCATTTTGGTAAAATTTGTAGCGGACGACGAGGGAAAACAAAACAAACAAAAAAAAAACTTGGGAGACAAAGGTGCGACATTTATAATATGACGGGGAGGAGTAGAGGAGTAGAGAGGTGAGTAGAGATGGTTTTAGATTCAGTTGTGGGTGTGATTAAGGGTGAATATAAGGGTGCTGGTACAAAGAGAGAAAAGGAGAAATTAGATGAGATCATCATGGAATTATATTAACTGTTTCATGGCTGATCAAATCAGTGATTGGCTTGGAATTTAAACCTCATTAATCTCGCACTTTGAACTTCTGTTTAGGGATGATGGGATCGTTATTAGTCTTAGGGAAGAGTTTTGTGTTTGTATGATGTAACATGTGAAACAGCTGAGGTGGTTAGATGATTTTTGGATGCAAAAGGGAGCCTTAGGTGGAAGTCGAGTGGAGTGGAGTGGTGTTGGTTCAGAGTGAGGTGGGTGGAGTGGTGTTGGTTGAGTGAAGTGGGTGGAGTGAGGTGGGTGGAGTGAAGTGGATGTAGTATTGGGATGGAATGATTGAAGTGATGGAACTGATGAAAGTGGAGTCGAGTGGAGTCGAGTGGAGTACTTTTTGAAGCTTTAGTAATAACCAATTTTAATGTGATTTGATATTATAGGGTGACGAAATGAGCAATATATGCTAGTCAGACTGAACAACAAATAACGCACCTTAATCCATAAGCATTATAGTAATGAAAAGCTTTTCAAATGAGGAGTTGGAAACTACAATGATTTTGTATAAATTCCCATTCTTAAAAATGAATGGGGATACAAGAAAATCAGAGATGAGGGGGATATTTCTGGGGTACACATTTTTACAATAAACCAACAAATTAAAAAAAGTTGATAGTAATCCAAGCAGATACGAAAAGTAGAATAGACGTGCTAATGTAAACTATTGTAAATGCAAAAATAGATCCTACACTTTAACATACATGTTTACTTGTAAAAAGTATAGTGAAACCAAACTGAGTTTCGAACCACTTAGATAAACTAAAATGGAAAGATGGTTCCTTCTTTCGGGGTGTTAATAAACTTGAAAGATCGTTTGGTTATGAACAACCATTTAAAGTTAATTAAACTGCTAATATTTGGTACACAGTATTAGTCACTTCAATACAATCAGTTAATTAAATTCAATTATTAACACATCTGTGTTTTTTACGAATGACTTTTAACCTGCGCTGATTATATAAATATTTCAACTTGAAATTTTGTGTTATTGCAGTTGATCTTTAGATAAACTAAACTATATCGGAATAGCTTGATCTGTAATAACACATATTGATTTGACAAAAAACGTGTGGTAGATATATTATCTATACGTCTTCGGTTTTATCGTCTTTACAAATTATTCTTGGAATTTGACTTCATTCATTTTATCAACCTTATTGGTATATCATCATTAGACTTTTGAAAAATGTTTCAATCTAACGAGGTGTGAAGGTGAATTTTTTAACTATCTTTTAGTTCCCCAATTGAAATAGTTGGTTTAAAAAACTGAAACTCGATGGCTAAACAAAATACCTAAGAATTCGGTATTCTGTAAAGTTATCCATTTCATTGGGAGCGTTTGTACTAATACTCTCATCTAATAAAACTGTAATGGCATGAAAGCCAAGATATCTATACAGATTTGTGCGCGTCCTGATATGCCCTCTTAGTCGTTTATGTAAACAGATTGTTTAATCTGTTCAAAGCCTCCTTGATTTAAATTAACCATCTAAAGGTAATCCACCATTGAAGTTCTTGAGTGTACAGACAACAACATGTTGAGCACCCTTCATCTGAAAACTAAGTATAAACAGAGAAGTTACTCAGTCAACAACGCGTCTCAATACAATCCAAACACTTGAATACAAGACTATGTTTGAATGAAAAATTTATCGCTACATCTCGATCCGATGCATCCTGTATGATTGCAATACATTGCATAATATTCGCTTAAAATCACAGTGCTCAACTATAACCACACTTGACTTACAAGTTGCAGAAACCCAATCACTTCTCAATTAAAGGGGTACGGATTAACGCTTGTTCAAATGATCTGAATAACTCAACCTTATCTATTGTCTATTCGTCTATTGTGGTACAACACAAATTGCATATGAAAGATCTATATGAAAAAAGACATAGTCCAACAATCTAATTCTTTCCGTTGAAAACTTCCCCAATAACTTCCGCCTTACTCCACACGTTAAGCCCGCTTCCTTCGCATTTCCATACGACGAACGTGGGAATCGGAAGCCTAAAATTAAACACGCTATTAGGCCAATAAAGTTACACGAATTGATAATCTGTTCGCATATGGATATATGACACGCGAACACAAAGGACACCCCCACGTGTGATACATACCGCGTACTAACGTCTCTAACTTCTCCCAACGCATTATCAACAAACCACGTTCTGTATCTAACCTCGATAGCATAATTTCGTGTTTCATAAATCGGTTTATAAATGAACCATTGTCTCCACCATGACTATCCTTGACGAATTTTAACATAGACACTTCAAAATATTAAACCATGCACGTCAAATTCCTCATCGGCTTGGCTTTTTTTTGCAGCCAGCTTCAGGCTGAAGTAATCACCTTGAGTCCTCGCCATAAGTTTACTACTAGAGACTTACCTCAAGATCCTACTTCTCCTATTCAACATCGTTTGGCTTATGCTAACACCGATGGTATGGCTGTTTCTTGGAACACTTACTCTCAACTTGACAACCCAACCGTTAACTATGGTTTGGACCCAAACAACTTAGATAAGCTGGCAGACAGTTCTGTTTCTGAAACTTATCCAACTTCCTCTACTTGGAACAATCACGTTACTATCACTGGTCTTCAACCAGGAACCACCTACTACTACAAGGTTCAGAATGACGACAATGTCTACTCATTTAAGACTGCTAAGCCTGTTGGTTCCACTGATGAATTCACCTTTGCTGCCGTTGTTGACATGGGTACTATGGGTTCTCTCGGATTGAGTGAAACTACAGGTAAGGGTGCTGGTGGTGCTCTTGCTCCAGGTGAACAAACTACCGTTGACTCTTTGTCTCAGAGTCTCGACACCTTCGACTTCTTGTTGCACCCAGGTGATCTTGCCTACGCCGACTACTGGTTGAAGGAAGAGATCCAAGGTTACTTGGCAAACACCACTATTGCTAACGGTTACAAGGTATACGAGCTGATTCTTAACGAATTCTACGACCAATTGCAACCAGTCACCTCTAAGAAACCATACATGGTGGGTCCAGGTAACCACGAAGCCGACTGTGACAATGGAGGAACCTCCGACAAAGCACACGGAATCACTTACACCAACTCAATCTGTATGCCAGGTCAAACTAACTTTACTGGTTTCGACAAGCATTTCAATATGCCTGGTGAACAATCTGGAGGTGTAGGTAACTTCTGGTACTCTTTCAACTACGGTTCTGTTCACGTTGTCCTGTACAACACTGAGACTGACTTAGGTAACGGACTCGTTGGCCCAGAGGACACTGGTATCAACGGTCATATGGGTTCCTATGCTAACGAACAAGTCGACTGGTTGGCTAAGGATCTTGCCTCCGTCAACAGAACTGAAACTCCTTGGATCATTGCCATGGGTCACCGTCCTTGGTATGTCGCTGCAAAGAAGTCAGACAGATGTACTGACTGTCAAACCGCTTTCGAAGGATTACTCGTCAAGTACGGTGTTGATCTTGTTCTCTCCGGTCACGTCCACAACTACGAAAGATTGTCCCCTATTGCTAACAACAAGGTCGATCCAAACGGCCTTAACAACCCTTCTGCTCCATGGTACATCTTAAACGGTATTGCTGGTCACTACGACGGTTTGGACCCTCTTGTCTTACCACTTCCAGACTACGTTGCTTTCTCGCAAGACACTGCTTACGGTTGGTCAAGAATCACTGTTCACAACTGTACTCACTTGACTCATGAATTTGTCTCTTCTTCTAACAACACCGTTTTGGACAGAGCTACTCTTTTCAAGGACCGTGTTTGTCAAAAGGCTGAGTCTTCGTCGTCGTCTGCATCTGCATCTGCTTCCTCTTCTACTTCTTCTGCTTCCGCTTCAGGATCTTCTTCAGGATCTGCTTCAGGATCTGCCTCTGTTTCTTCTGCTTCAGGCTCTGCCTCTAGCTCTGCTTCCGGTTCTGCTTCCGGTTCATCTGCTGCATCTAGCTCAGCCTCAGGCTCATCAGCTTCTGGTTCAGCTTCATCTGGTTCAGCTTCTGGCTCCGCTTCATCTGGTTCTGGTTCTGCTGCCACCAGTTCTGGCTCCCCAGACCAAATCAGCACTCAAACCAATGTCCAAACAACTGTTGTCACCATCACCTCTTGTTCTGATAACAAGTGTACTGAAAAGACTGTCCCAGCTACTCCTTCCCTCACTACTCAAACTATCAACGGTGTTGTCACTGTCTGGACAACGTACTGTCCTCTTCTGGGTGAAACTGAAACAGTTGCTTCAACTGAATCTGCTGCTTCGACTAAAACTGTTGCTTCTACTGAAACCGCTTCTGCTGAAACCGTTTCAACTAAGCCTACTAAGGCTGCTGCCCTGAGTGAAGCTGCTACTGAATCCACAATCGCTTCAACAAACGCCCCACTTGGTACAAAAGCTGGTTCTTCTGCTGCATCTGGAGCTCCAGTAGTAACTCCTCCAACTCACAACACAGGCGAAACTACAAAAGCATCTGCTGAAACTGTTTCCTCTAAAATTACTTCTTCAGTCTCTGTTATCACTGCTAACATTGCCCCACAAGTCTACGGTTCCGGTATCTTGGGACTTATAGTTTTGTCCATTATCTTCTGGTAGAGAATACTACAGAAGTTGTTTAATACGAAAAATTTATGTACCGATAATACTATGTTAACATTATAGTTGACCTGTCAAATTAAAAAAGTGATTGAATTAAAGGTGTAGCCCAATGTCTTCACCATTGAAGACATTGAACAAATGACTGATTTAGCCAGTTCAAGGAAGACGAATTATCTTCACTTAGTTTAATCTCTTTTCACTAATCATCCTAAGTAACAATTCTTGTAATTGTTCTCTACCTCTTGGGTTCTTCCAAATGAAATGGTCACTCTTCTCTGCAATCACCCATTCCATTGCGTTTCCACTCAAAGTACTAATTTCTCGTTGCCATTTACCCCAGTTTAATGAGTTCTTAATCATAAAGTCTGACGAAATCACACTGAGTGGAACATTGTGAATATCCGATCTCTTGACTTCGTTGAACAGCAAAATCAGTGAAGTAATTTGCTCTTGGAGTCTGGCTCGAATGTACTTGGATTGGTGATACATGTCTCTTCCGAAAATACGGCTCTTGCTGGAGAATCTTCTTGGGTGCAAAAACCAGTTGAAGTTAGTCACCAAGCCAAGAGGTGATATAACTCCACGTAACCATAAAGTAAACCCTGTTCTAGTATTCATCAACTCCAACTTATTTTTGTATACTGTACGCCAGTCCTCGTTCTTCCTGTTTGATCCACTAAATGGTCTTTTTTGTAACAACTCCTCGTGCCAGCTGTCTACTAACAACATTGAATGAATTTTCTCCACATTCTTGCTTGCAAACATGCGTGAGTATAATCCACCAATGTCGAACCCAACAAGTGCAAATGGTCCGTGGACCTTTTCCTTGCGTAAAGCTTCCATCAAGTACTCAGTTACAATTCCAATTGAAGTTGGAGATGGGGAACTTTGAGACCATCCGAATCCAGGTCTATCCCATACACAATATCTTTCAATTTTGTTCAAGTGGAATAATTCTTCAATCCACTCTTGGAATTCTTCCGAAGAGGTCAATTGACCACCTTCAACCAAGACGATCGGTTGTTGTTTCCCTTCAGGGTCTTTAGGTTTGTTTGGAGCTTCAAACGAGGTACTATTTTTCTCAAGGCCAAAACATGCCAAGTGAACCTTGAATTGGTCTTCATTGACACTAACCAATTTCCCCCATGGCTTTTCGTGTGTGTCAAATGCTTGCAACCATAAGGTTAAACTAATGTTCCAAATAACTAAAAGAAGAATCAACTTGACAAAACACTTTACTAAAATCACAAAGAGTTCCCAGACGCTACGTCTTTTTTCAATACGTCCAGTGTACTTGATTTCCTGGTGTCTCTTTTCCTTTTCCACATAGTAATCAGTGAAGCAATTGTACAAGATGTTCAATGCGGTCCACAATAAGAAGAACACATCTAACTTCTCTTCTTTAAAGGCAGACACGACTATTGCATCAATGAGAATTAACGCAAAACTCACATATCCCAATACCCTTTCATAATAAGCAGGAATAATAAACCACCACAAGGTAACTAAATTCGTCAACAAGTTAACCAATGCCAAATCCAACTCTAGGAATGAATCATTGCTCAAACCAGGAATTGAGATGAAGTCTGAGATTAAGAACCCAAAGAACAACACCAGGTTTGTAACTAAAAGTACAACCACTAGAATTCGAGAAACTCTGACATTATACAAATTCAATGGAGAAACTATTGGGTCATCTGGGTCTAACAACTCTTGACTGTTATGACGCAATAAAGGTTGATGTTCAGGATGCGTAGATTTTGGGCTTGTTGGTCCCAGTTCCTGACTGCTCTCTTCAGCAATGGGCTCAATTACCCGACTGGTAGATCCACCAATCGCTTCTGAATCAGTAGATTCGTAACTCATCTTAACCTATACTATTTCATTTTATTTAGCAATCTTCTCTATACTTATGGGGTAGGATTGCTCAGGTGAAACGGCACGTGATGTGTATAGCATAACCTCAAAGATTAAGCTTTAATGATTGCTATAAGTTCAGTTGCTACATGTATAAATAGTATTCTTTACGTGATTGGTACAAACACGTTGGCTACCCATTTTGTTTCTATTCAACTCTTCTCTACATGACTACTTGTTGGTACAATTTTGTGGGGTACCATAGATAAGAAATACAGCTTGATCAATATTTAAGTTATATCAACTAAAGATAGAATTCAAATACATATTTAACATAAACTACATAAACTACATGTCATCTCAACTTTACCTTATCTCTTCATCTTATTTACATTTCTAAATCCTCGCTTGTATCTCGGTATCTATTTAGACGAAACTATCTTCACGTGATTTATCTCTAACAATCCCATCTCACCTCTTCCTCCCTTATAATGAGTGAAATTATCAGTATACCTACTGCTACGACTCGGAGCGGGACTACTTACTATAGTATTTCGGTTAAGTTACCACTTAGATCAATCCAGACGGAGAAGAGGTTTCTGGAGTTTGAAGAACTCCTTAATCTGCTCTGTAAAGACTTGGGTATCAACACAGCCGACTTCCCATATCAGCTCCCATCAAAGAAGATCAAATGGCTCAGTAACTCTCAAGGTACTGTCGACCTGCGTAAGGTTGAATTGGCAGACTTCTTAGCGAATATCATTAAAGATACTAGTGTTCAGAATAATCAGTTGGTGCTTACATTTTTGAAGTTGCCACTCAACTTCAAGTTCAATCCCAACTTATTTAAAGAGAATGGAGAAGGTACTAGAGTATTGAATGCCGATTATACTTCGATAGATGAAGTGAACTGGTTGGAGATTTACAGGTCTTTTAAATCCACAACTCTGGAGTTGCAACTGACTCCAGGTACGTTTACAGAACGTATCCAAGCCAGAGAAAAGGTAACCAAACAATTACAACCATGTCTCACAAACCTCACAATGGCATTGAAAACAATCGAAATAGACTCAAAAGAAAGAACTAGAAGAGAAAACTTACTCGCAGAAGGGAAACGTAACTTGGATACAGTAATCAAAACCTTACTGGAAGGGTTTACTAATAATAATGACACAACTACTGAAAAGCTTTTTGGAAGTAAAAGAGTATTAGGGAAACCTCATGAAACTAAGGAGACTTTACTTTTGAATAATAAAGAATTATTACAACAACAAGTTCAAATTCATCAAGACCAGGATCAGGAACTAGAACAATTGAGAAAGATAATTCACCGCCAAAGACAAATTGGTGAAGCTATCAACACAGAAGTTGAAGAACAGAACTCTATGCTTGATGAATTGAACGATGAGGTGTACAATACCTCTGAAAAGTTGCAATCAGCTAGAAACAGGGCAAAACGGATTTTGAAATGAGTTGATGCTGCAGGTTTTTTTTATAGAGCTCCATAATACTCAATCGATAGATTCCTGGAGCACCTCAATCATGCATCATATTCACCCTTGGAAAGATCTATATATGAACTCCCCAAGTTTTTAGTTAAATTATTAATCATCTTAATATTTACTGGGATTTCTGTCAACCTTTCGCTGTTGAAGTTTTCTTCTGTACTTGTATCTTGGGTCTGCAGTCTAAACATTTCCGTACTCAAGCTACTCAACATTTGTACTTTCTCATGTGAGTTTACATTCCGTTTTTGAAATGCTCCAGGTAAAGTGTCGCCAATTTTCCAGAATCCACCAACGTTATTGAAGAGTTTAGAAATACCTATTCTTCGCGGGGGGTAAGCTCTTCCACAGTTTTCCAAATCAAATACACTAGGGAAGTATTGTGAGTAGAACCAGATACCAATGTGCGTACCTATAACGGATCCCCCGATAACGTCTCTGAGGAAGTGTCTGTTGTCACTGATTCTGGTGCACGATACAAAACATGCCATCATAATAGGTGCAATTGCCAATAGTACCTTGAATGAGATACCTCTCTTATCAAACACCTGTAATTTGGCTGCGATATTCAAGCTGGAGATCACCAAGCCACAGAAAACCGTCGACAGGTGCCCGCTTGGAAATGCTCTGAATCCTTCTTGTATCAAATGAAAATCAACATCACTAGAACAAACTCCAACATTAGCCAATTGTAAAGGTGGGATCAATGCTACCAACTCTAGATCGGGCTGACATCGAGATATCAAGTCTGGTCTTGGAAGTCCACAGATATTCTTAAGAATAACTGTCACCATCAATTGTGTTGCAATACCTCCACATAAACACATGAGCCCAGCAAATATATCCCAAGCTCTTCGACTAGGCGATAGCGTACAAGTACTAAATATTGAGCAAACAATAAATTGCAACACCGGGAATATAACAGAAACCACTATCAAAGTACCTATTGGTACTGCCGTCTCTTGCTCACTCTTATAAGAATTCATCAACTCAAAATCATCAACCAGAAACTCATGATAACGAGGAGGAACAACTGTGCCAAACCAAATAAACCCAACCAAAATAGCAAGATAAAAAACCCAATCTATAATATACGAATAAACAGACAATGCAGATATAGTAGTACTCTTAAACTCTATACTACGATCTTGTAAGTTAAAATGCATCCTACTAACCGCTTCATATGTTTGGGTGCAAAATTGTCCCAAAATGCCTATTAAAAATACGTCCGGGTAATCTAAAAAATTTCAAATGGTATAAATTAAGATGGATTCGCTGAAATTTTCAAAACAAATACAATTTTCCCACTATAAACGGTATGTTACTTTGAATGTAATTTTGATGATGACAACACTTCGCCTTGATTGAATTCTACATGTGAATACAAAAAGTTACACCAAGATCTACGCTGAATTAAATTACTTTTGTTTGAATAAAGTACTAACAGAATAGCAGACTAGAGAGTTATTTTATTGTTGTAGATTAAGTGATGAGTTTACTTTGTAGATGAGAGTATTCAATGATCTTATTATTCGTAAAGGTGCGCGAATGTGGGTTGATGTACATTAGGTATCGTAAATGTTCATGATACAACTAAAGGAGTGAATAATTCAACATTAATTGTAATTTTCTTATTTCTGAATGTTATTCTGGTACTTGAATATGTATTACTATTGTCTCTAAATGGCTCATAAATAAGTCAACCTGAACTTCAATTCAAGTTGAGAATGGTTACTTCTGGATCTTTAAGTTTCTTTCGAAGCTATTAGTACAACTCTGGGTGTAACTCTTTCAACACTTCACCCCAGATCTTAAATCCTTGTCTAATCTGATCCTCGTTCAAGTAGCTAATACAAACTCTTGCAGAAGTCTTTCCCCAATGTTTTGGATCTCCTAAAACATCAAAGAGGTTTCCATCTGCAATCACAACATTATGTTTCTCGCTGAGAATCTTGCCTACATCAGAAAGGTTGAAGTTGTCTCCTTCGATCGAAATCCAGAGGAAGTATCCACCATCACCACCAACAAAACGAGTTCTCTTTGGTAAGTACTTCTTGATTGACTCGACTAAAACCTGTGATCTCTTGCTGTAAACCGTTTTAAAGTCAGCAATAATCTTGTCGATTTCACCTGTATTTATTAAGTCAGCTACAACCAAGGTGTTCAACTGACTAGGAGTACTTCCCGATTTGTTAGCTCCACTCATTGACAATTGAGTGACGAGCTTGGGTGTAGCAGTCTCTTGCCATCCAACTCTTAATCCAGGAGCAATAATCTTGGAGAAGGTAGCATTTGAAATGGTGTTTCCAAAGGTTTTGGAAGCTGGCAAAGTTTGCTGGTCCAAGTAATTGAATCTTGCAGGCACAGGTGTGTCAGTGTATGATAATAAATCATAAACGTCATCTGAAATAATCAATAAATCGTACTTACGTGCCAAGTCGATCAATTTGGTTCTAGTCTTGACTGAGTATGTAAGTCCACCAGGGTTCGAGAAGGTTGGGACCAAGTAGATTAAGAATCTATAGATTTTACGGTCTGGTCTCAATGGGTCCTTAACAATATTGATCTCGTTATCAACACTACTTTCTTCTAATCCTTCACTATAATATTTCAATTGACTTTCCAAGTATTTCAAGTCAATTTCATCTTCTTGATCTGGTGTTTCTTCTATAGCAGTCAACTTATCTCCATATCCAAGATCAACAAACACACTGTTTACTAAAAAGTAGGTGGGGGAAACAATGAAAACTCTCTTGGTAAGATGGGCGAGATCTGTGGATGAATTCAATATATTGGAGATACCATATGAGGACCCTCCAGTCAAGTTAAGGTTGTCTGTTTTCGAAGAAAGCTCGGAACCTTGCTCAAACCCAAACGTACGGTTGTTCCACTTACTAATCGATTCACGAACATCATAATTACCAAGTAATGTACCATAAGTTAATGGATGTTGATTAATAGTACTTGATTCATATTCAAGATAATCACTATTAAGCAAAACATTGTTGAATGCTTTGGCGATCTTCTCAGTTGGAATTAAACTGGTAGTAGGATGACCTCTAAGGAAGTTAATTGGTTGCGTCATCTTCGTTAAAGGATAAGTTATACCTATTTCTAAATTACTGTGGTGGAGTCTTTAATTGATATATCTGAAAGGTTTTGTGTTAGGTGCTTAGTAAGAATTAGAATATGTACGGTGGGTATTGAAGGGATAGAAATCACGGCTATTTAAGGGATTTGTACAAGTTATTCATATGAATTTTTGCATGGACTATACAAGCTTGATAAAGTTGATTGAAGTTGGATGATTACAGTTCTCTGGTTTGTTATTCAAGCGGCAATTCGTTTGTATGTTTTCTCTTTGTATAATTAATATGTCAAAGTATGAGAAAATAGTAACAGTAAGTACATCAATTACACTCTTTCAGTTTCTCGTAATTGGAAACTTGAATAATGTTTACTCTCATATATTAGTACTTGCTTGGCAAACTAGCATGAAATCACTACCAACCCCCCACCTACTTTATGCTTATCTTCAATGTATAACTTAAATATTCATATCACATGACCTTTAATCACACGACCAATCACATTTTCCATCCAATTAAACATCAACAAAAATTTGAATAAGCAAAAAACCATCAATCCCCATCTATATAATGGTTACCGCTGCCGGGCTTTTGGTTAGTTCTTTTCTTGGTGCTGCAGCCAGAAGGTTGCAAGTGCAACTTGTGGGGAAATCATTCCCTAGGTCATTCAACAGAGTCCCAGGATACGCATTGAGTATTGGGTTCTTTGTTGGAGCGTACTACATTGGAGACCAATACGCTGAAAATAACAAGAAGTTGTTGGAAAGAAGATTGTTGGTCTTGCGTGAGCAAAGAGCAAAGAAGGATGCATTCTTCGAGTTCGAAGACCAACCAGATCACAGACAAACAGCTGACAAGAAGAGTGTCGTTTTGTCTTTGTTGGACAAATATGGACAACCTTACAAGTAGGAGAATTATAGAGGGCTTATGATTGATGATTCGTTCGTTTAATATACGTTTATGATGAATATTTCATGAGCACTAAATGCACATTGTTTCATGACAAGTCCACAGAGTGGAAAACCATCAGAATAAAGAAACTGAAGATATAAATTTATTGGGTTGATAATAGGATGAATAGTTGAAATACAGCAGTTTGGTATTCTCGGATTGTGAATGAACTAGACTGTTAAATATACAGAATTAAAGATTAATTTGTCGTAGGTGCTGTAGAAGACTTTAGATGTTAATAAACTTTTGAAGTTTAACCATGGAAAGATTCATCTAAAAGAGTATATTTGCACATTTTCTCTTATTACTTACACACACTTCACTACAGTATAACTATTCCAGTATTTGATACATATCGATTCTTTCTCAATACATATATGGGTGCAAAAAAATATTGCACTTCTTTCAGTTAATCATTAAAGAGTAACTGAAATTATCTCTCAAGCATATTACAAAAGAGGTTTACACCAACTCTGATGTTATTGCAATCTTAACCTCAATCCATTTTTCGGTGAGTTCTTTAATCGATAGCTATCGATTCAACTTCTCTATTGTTTGCAAAAACATCACCTGAGGCCTCTTCATTATCATCATTAACACCATCCTCACTATTCACGTCACTATCAAATTCCTCATCGACGTCACTTCCTTCATTTTCTTCATCACCAGATTTATAATCTCCGTCATCTTCTTCATCCTCATCCTCTTCTCCAACACCAGCACCACCAGAAACAACGTCAGCCAATGAAGCTCCGCCGTTCTTGTTGCCGTTGCTTTCCTTTTCTCGCAAGTTCTCATCAAAGGAGTTATCACTAAGGTGCTGGCTCTTCAAGTACCCATCAATCAAGTCAAAGTACTTGTGGTCGATTATACTGAATTCCAAGTCCTTTTCTTCGTTTCTGTCGTTGACAACCACAAAGTTGAGGTTGAACGTTTTGCTGGTAATGTTGCTGTATGAACTTGATCTGATATTGGTAATATTGAAGATTAAGATTGGTTTTTTGAAGCCAAAGATCACGTATGAGTCGCCTTGGTTTGTTACCAAGAAAATTAAAACACCATCTTTTGCTCCCTTATGGCATTCTACCATGATGAATATGTTGTTACCGTGACTGGAAATTGCAATGGCGTTATCTGTATTCACTGTGAATTTATTAGTCGAGCCGCATGGCAAGTAGTTGAGTAAATTGATTCCGCACAATTTGAATTGTCTCTCGTAGTAGTCGATAATTCTTTCGTGTATCACGTTGAGTCTGAGGTCTTTCAGGTCTCTTGTCACGGACAACTGGGATTCGATGTTTGAAGGTAACTTGCTTGTTTTGATCAAATACTTTTTGATCAAGTCCAAGTTGAGTTGACATACAATAGGGTCTTTGGATTCGTTATCCAAGTATTCGTCGTGGAGCCAGATACACAAGTTGACGACGGCTTTCTTTTGGTATGTGACGGAGTTCCCGACAATAGGGAATAAACAACAAAGCTTAACAGCCTTGACCAACTCAATGATAGAGAGTTCAGCAACCTGGTTATTAGGATTAATGATAGATAAAATCGGAACAGGTTCGTGATTCTTCTCGACCAAATGAAACGATAAGTTCATCTTCTTACGAATAGGAGACTGGAAAGATACCTGGTTGATTTCAAATATGATGGTTTCATCGCTAATCAAAGAGTTTTGCAATTGTGTAAACCCAGGTTTACTTGAATCAATAGTATTCAACAACCCCTTCTCGATTTCAACCCCTCCATCAATGCCTGCATTACTACCTCCAATACCTAATCCACCTCCAAACCCACTTCCTTCAAGCTTCCTCCTTTTATTCACATCCTCATTGAAATGTTCATATAAATCATTCAATATCTTCAAACTATCAGGCTGTCTACTCACCAACCCATTCACCTCATTCTTTAGATCGCTAGGAAGACTCAGAATCCAACTAGACATCTTTCAACTATATTATCTCCTTATCTGACTTCTAGTAATACGGGTTAAAAATATTTGTGTGTGTGTGTGTATGTTGTTGTTGAAGTCGAAGAACGGATGGACGATTTGTTGATAGATTAAAATTTGCTTCTCGAGCAAAGGCATTTCAGATTGCTCGGAATTGAGAGGACGCAGTTGGACACTCTACTTTTGGGGGATGTTGTGAAGGAAAAAAAAGCCTTGGACAATTCGATGGCTGCGAACGACGCGATTGGGATGAATGTTGGTGTTGGAATGTTGGCTGGGATGGTTGATGGGATGTGGGTGCTGCGGTCTTTTGGGGAGGTTATGGAGGGGGTTCTAGTGAGGGTTGAGGAGCGTGAAGCGAGGTTGGTTGGTCAGATTAGGGGTATGATGGAGGGGGTTGTTGTTGGATCTGTTGGAGGTCAATTTACGAGTGGTGAGAGTGGAGGTGTCAGAGATTCAAAGATTGTGGTAAAGGATGGGAGTGTCGGTGACGAGAGAGATAGGGTTGCTGAAGAGGCGTCTACTGGTTTGTCTGATGGTATTTCTGTTGGTATTACAGATAATATATCTAATGCACATGAAACATCTAACCCGATGAAAGTACTACAACTTCCACATGGGTCTTCGAAAAAGAACTTACTAGTAGTAGATCCAAAAAAATCGCTTCAATTGTCACTCATGTATGGAGGGGAGTTCCTAAGAGCATTACTGATATTGGAAGATGGTAAATGTATTCTCAAACATGTTGACGCGACTATTGATTTATTTGAGCTTTTGCAGAACAATAACCTACCCATACAATCTCAACTTATTATTCTAGACCCCACAGAGAATACACAAGAAGTAGATGAATACCAACAAGACATGGCTACCTTAACAAAGTTGATTGAAAAGGAATATGGAATGAGTATAGTTGACCATCAATTGGTAAAAATGTCCACTCAATATAATCAAGTGGATTTTACTGAACATGAGGTGGACTTGAGACATTGGTATTGCACGTGTGATACATACCAAGAATGTTATGTGAAACCTTATTATGAAGTTTTGGATGGTGAACATGATATAGATTACACTCCAGTTAGGTTTGAAACTGAAAACTTTGTTACCAAAATACTTTCAAAGTGCAAGACAAAGGTGGTCAACCCAATACCAATGTGCCGGCACATTCTATTGGTTTTGATGCTTATTGGGAGTGAAGAGGCTAGAGAAATGGTAAATATTCAAATTGACCCAAAATGAGTAACTACTTTTAAAGTTGACTCTCATCTGCATGTAATGCCATAGATTTAAGTAGTTTAATAAGAAATGTACTAAGTTAACTCTTTCTGGATCAATTCTTTTAGCTTCAACAAAGTGTCAACATCAATATACTTGAAACAATACTCACCCCTCTACTCCATCCCATTACAATCATAAATCAACAATATCCAGTATCAATCATCTGAAGAAATATTTCACGGAAACACTACTTTTAACGTATTTTGCAACTTGTTTTTTGCAGCCGTGCTACAGAAATATCACCATCTTTCTTCAACTTCATAACAACTATCGTACACATGTTGTCATTACACTCAAAAAAAAGGGTATTGTTACTCATAGAGGGTGAGTGTATTGTAAAGTATTATTGTCTAAGAATCTCAGTTGCATATTCACATTTTTAAGTACTCAAGAAATGCATCTGATGATGATTACCTATAGAAGGGGAGGAAAATCTTGCTAGTAGATGATGAATCGTAATCTCTTTAAACATATAATAATCCAATCACCTGTGCGACGTTGTTTTTATTAAAGCAAGTTATGAGTTGAGTCAAATGTATCTCGGTAAAATCAAGGGTTCCAAGAATAATAATTAAAGAATAAGGGTTCGTTCCCTCAATGGAACTTCTTGTTGTATATTCATCATATTATTACTATTCAACAATCTCATCTAATTCTATCCATTTATCTTTAGATTTCTATTCTTTTCATTCATCTTCACTTTCCACTTTCCACTTTCCATTACTTATTTGATCATCATCACACTACTCTCCACTACTCTTCACTACTCTACACTACTCATTTCTTATTCTTCTCCCTCTGATTTTCCATAACCACTTCACTTCACATCCAATCTCCAATAATCCCGCCTTACACTCTCTCATCTCTTTGTATTCCTAAACATCACCTTACTCCCATCCATATCACAAAACTCTTCTTCTTCACAAAACTCATTCTAACTCATTCACTTTAATCTACAAATTCATCATCTCAATTGTTATCCACACTTCTAACGTATCAAATTTATCAAATGCATTTCAATATCTCCTTATACTTATCCAAATCATACCTTGCCACATAAATCAGAGCACCATTTTTTTACAACTCTCCATAATCTCTATATCATCCTCTATCTCACTCACACCACACCACATCACATCACTTGATCCTTCACACATCAAATCCACATTCTTTTCAATTTTCTCATCACTTTAATTCTTCTTATCTCTCCCTCGCTAACTCCCAAACTCCCAAACTCCCAAACTCCCTAACTCCATTCTCTCTAATATCTAATATTCTACACTATTCCATCAAATCTACATCTATTCCCAATCTTCCTTCCCGCTACAACACTCACTATTAATTCAATTCATTCAATATTTCACTAAAATATTCTCCTCCTTCAACACTACACACCTAACTTACCTCCCTTCATTTACCTCTACTTACTTACTCTCCACCCCATCGGTTCGTCTGGAACTCCTCGTCCCTCACCTTTAAACTTTTTCGTCGACGAGAGAAAGCGTGAAAAAAAAAATTAAGGAATCAAAAAATTTTCAACAAGCATTTAGCAAAGACTACCAGTGCAGATAATTTTTTGACCTTAATGATGATCGGATGGAGTGGTGAGGAGACCGATGGAGGGGAAGAAAGGGAGGTTGAAGGGTAGTTATAAGA
>JAJMRZ010000048.1:0-46615 GCA_030558205.1 Kodamaea kaohsiungensis (nom. inval.) | reverse complement strand
GGTGGTGCTGTAATGGTTACAATTGTAGTTACACTACCAGTCCATCTTTCAGTTGTTGTAACTGTAGGAACTGGAACATCAACAATGACGGTATCGGTACCGTTAGGTCCTCCTGGAATGGTAGTAGTAATAGTTTCCGATCCAGTCCATGTAGAAGTGATAGTCGTCTCAGGTGTTGGGACTTCAACGATTTCGGTGGCTGTTCCTCCTGGTGGTGCTGTAACTATTGAAGTTGTTGTGAATGTTCCTGTCCATCTTTCAGTTGTTGTAACTGTTGGAACTGGAACATCAACAATGACGGTATCAGTACCATTAGGTCCTCCTGGAATGGTAGTAGTAATAGTTTCCGACCCAGTCCATGTAGAAGTGATAGTCGTCTCAGGTGTTGGGACTTCAACAATTACTGTAGCTGTTTGCCCTGGTGGAGCTGTAATGGTTACAATTGTAGTTACACTACCAGTCCATCTTTCAGTAGTTGTTACTGTAGGAACTGGAACATCAACAACAACGATTTCAGAACCAGTTGCACAAACGGGTACGTCATCTAAACGTTTCACTGGGCCGTTACTTACACACATAGGTATTGTCGTTGTCAAAGTAATAGATCCAGTCCAGGTTGATGTCAAAGTTGTCTTTGGTGTAGGAACTTCGACAATCTCAGTGGCTGTTCCTCCTGGCGTAGCTGTAACAAATGTGGTAGTGGATTCAGATCCACTCCACAATACTGTAGTCGTAACCGTTGGAATAGGAACTTCAACAATTACAGATTCAGTGCCATTTGGTCCAGCTGAAATAGTAGTTGTATCAGTGTTGTTGTTGGTCCAAGTAGATGTGACTGTCGTCTTTGGAGTAGGAACCTCAACAATTTCGGTGGCTGTACCTCCTGGTGTGGCTGTAACATATGAAGTAGTAGTATCAGATCCACTCCATCTTTCCGTGGTTGTCACAGTAGGAATTGGAACATCAATGATGATACTCTCAGTTCCACTTTCATCAGCTGTGATAGTCCGAATAACAGTGCTGTTACCTGTCCATGTCTCGGTAGTAATTGCTACAGGTGTAGGAACTTCAATAATAACAGTGGCTGTTCCTCCTGGAGGTGCAGTGATTGTTGTTGTGGTCGTGCCAGATCCACTCCATCTCAGTACAGAAGTCACGGTAGGTACAGGTACTTCCACAATAACAGATTCTGTACCATTTGGTCCGGCTGAAATTGTCACAGTATCAGTGTTACTATAAGTCCAAGTCAATGTGATAGTTGTCTTTGGAGTTGGTACCTCAACAATTTCGGTGGCTGTTCCTCCTGGAGTGGCTGTAACAAATGTGGTAGTAGTGTCAGATCCACTCCATCTTTCAGTAGTCGTGACTGTTGGAATAGGAACTTCAACAATAACAGATTCAGTGCCGTTTGGTCCAGCAAGAATAGTAGTCGTATCAGTGTTGTCGTTGGTCCAAGTCGATGTAATAGTTGTCTTCGGAGTTGGAACTTCAACAATTTCGGTTGCTGTTCCTCCTGGAGTGGCTGTGACAAATGTGGTAGTAGTGTCAGATCCGCTCCATCTTTCAGTAGTTGTCACTGTTGGAATAGGAACTTCAACAATGACTGACTCAGTGCCATTTGGTCCAGCAAGAATAGTAGTTGTGTCAATGTTGCTATTAGTCCATGTTGAAGTAAGGGTAGTCTTTGGAGTAGGAACTTCAACAATCTCGGTGGCTGTACCTCCTGGGGTGGCTGTGACAAATGTGGTAGTTGTATCAGATCCACTCCATCTCTGTGTGGTTGTTACTGTTGGAATAGGAACTTCAACGATTACAGATTCAGTGCCGTTTGGTCCAGCAAGAATAGTAGTTGTATCAGTATTACTATTTGTCCATGTCGAGGTCACTGTAGTCTTTGGAGTAGGTACCTCAACAATTTCGGTTGCTGTTCCTCCTGGAGTGGCTGTGACAAATGTGGTAGTAGTATCAGATCCACTCCATCTTTCAGTAGTTGTCACTGTTGGAATAGGAACTTCAACAATAACAGATTCTGTACCATTTGGTCCAGCTGAAATAGTCGTTGTGTCAGTGTTACTATTAGTCCAGGTCGAGGTCACCGTAGTTTTTGGAGTAGGAACTTCAACAATTTCAGTGGCTGTTCCTCCTGGAGTGGCTGTGACAAATGTGGTAGTTGTGTCAGATCCACTCCATCTTTCAGTAGTTGTCACTGTTGGAATAGGAACTTCAACAATTACAGATTCAGTGCCGTTTGGTCCAGCTGAAATTGTAGTTGTGTCAGTGTTGCTATTTGTCCAGGTCGAGGTCACCGTAGTTTTTGGAGTAGGAACTTCAACAATCTCGGTGGCTGTACCTCCTGGAGTGGCTGTGACAAATGTAGTTGTTGTGTCGGATCCACTCCATCTTTCAGTAGTTGTAACTGTTGGAATAGGAACTTCAACGATTACAGATTCAGTACCATTTGGTCCAGCAAGAATAGTCGTCGTATCAGTGTTGCTATTAGTCCATGTTGAAGTAAGGGTAGTCTTTGGAGTAGGAACTTCGACGATTTCAGTGGCTGTTCCTCCTGGAGTGGCTGTGACAAATGTGGTTGTTGTGTCGGATCCACTCCATCTTTCAGTAGTTGTCACTGTTGGAATAGGAACTTCAACAATTACAGATTCTGTACCATTTGGTCCAGCTGAAATAGTCGTTGTGTCAGTGTTACTATTAGTCCAGGTCGAGGTCACCGTAGTTTTTGGAGTAGGAACTTCAACAATTTCAGTGGCTGTTCCTCCTGGAGTGGCTGTGACAAATGTAGTTGTTGTGTCAGATCCACTCCATCTTTCTGTGGTGGTAACTGTTGGAATAGGAACTTCAACAATGACTGACTCAGTACCATTTGGTCCAGCTGAAATTGTAGTTGTGTCAGTGTTACTATTAGTCCATGTTGAAGTAAGGGTAGTCTTTGGAGTAGGAACTTCGACGATTTCAGTGGCTGTACCTCCTGGAGTGGCTGTGACAAATGTTGTTGTTGTGTCGGATCCACTCCATCTTTCAGTAGTTGTCACTGTTGGAATAGGAACTTCAACAATTACAGATTCAGTACCATTTGGTCCAGCAAGAATAGTAGTTGTATCAGTGTTACTATTAGTCCAGGTAGAGGTCACCGTAGTCTTTGGAGTAGGAACCTCAACAATTTCGGTGGCTGTTCCTCCTGGAGTGGCTGTGACAAATGTAGTTGTTGTGTCAGATCCACTCCATCTTTCTGTGGTTGTAACTGTTGGAATAGGAACTTCAACAATCACAGTGGCTGTTCCAGAAGGATCTGTTGCGGAAACGGTAGTCGTAATGATGTTTGATCCAGTCCATGTAGATGTAACTGTAGTTTTTGGAGTAGGAACTTCAACAATTTCAGTGGCTGTACCTCCTGGAGTGGCTGTGACAAATGTTGTTGTTGTGTCAGATCCGCTCCATCTTTCAGTAGTTGTCACTGTTGGAATAGGTACTTCAACAATGACTGACTCAGTACCATTTGGTCCAGCAAGAATAGTCGTCGTATCAGTGTTGCTATTAGTCCATGTTGAAGTAAGGGTAGTCTTTGGAGTAGGAACTTCGACGATTTCAGTGGCTGTTCCTCCTGGAGTGGCTGTGACAAATGTGGTTGTTGTGTCGGATCCGCTCCATCTTTCAGTAGTTGTCACTGTTGGAATAGGTACTTCGACGATTACAGATTCTGTACCGTTTGGTCCAGCAAGAATAGTAGTTGTATCAGTGTTGCTATTAGTCCAGGTCGAGGTCACCGTAGTCTTTGGAGTAGGAACCTCAACAATTTCAGTGGCTGTACCTCCTGGTGTGGCTGTAACATATGTAGTAGTAGTATCAGATCCACTCCATCTTTCCGTGGTTGTCACAGTAGGAATTGGAACATCAATGATGATACTCTCAGTTCCACTTTCATCAGCTGTGATAGTCCGAATAACAGTGCTGTTACCTGTCCATGTCTCGGTAGTAATTGCTACAGGTGTAGGAACTTCAATAATAACAGTGGCT
Organism: Kodamaea kaohsiungensis (nom. inval.); assembly: GCA_030558205.1. Classification (NCBI taxonomy): domain Eukaryota; kingdom Fungi; phylum Ascomycota; class Pichiomycetes; order Serinales; family Debaryomycetaceae; genus Kodamaea; species Kodamaea kaohsiungensis (nom. inval.). The sequence continues at coordinate 42,586 of JAJMRZ010000048.1, read as the reverse complement.
GTTCCTCCTGGAGGTGCAGTGATTGTTGTTGTGGTCGTGTCAGATCCACTCCATCTCAGTACAGAAGTCACGGTAGGTACAGGAACTTCCACAATAACAGATTCTGTACCATTTGGTCCGGCTGAAATTGTGATAGTATCAGTGTTACTATTAGTCCAGGTCGATGTGATAGTTGTCTTTGGAGTTGGAACTTCCACAATCTCAGTGGCAGTTCCTCCGGGGGTAGCTGTGACAAATGTAGTTGTTGTATCGGATCCACTCCATCTTTCTGTGGTTGTAACTGTTGGAATAGGAACTTCAACAATCACAGTGGCTGTTCCAGAAGGATCTATTGCGGAAACGGTAGTCGTAATGATGTTTGATCCTGTCCATGTAGATGTAACTGTTGTGGCAGGAGTTGGAACTTCAACAATGATTGTTGCAGTTCCTCCAGGGGTAGCAGTAGCAGTAGTGGTTGTGGTTACACTACCGCTCCATCTCAGTGTAGTTGTTACCGTTGGAATTGGTAGTTCGACAATGACAGTCGCAGTGCCTGAAGGATCTGTTGCAGAAACGGTAGTCGTAATGATGTTTGATCCTGTCCATGTAGATGTAACTGTTGTGGCAGGAGTAGGAACTTCAACGATAACAGTGGCTGTTCCTCCAGGTGTAGCAGTAGCAGTAGTGGTTGTGATCACACTACCACTCCATCTCAGTGTAGTAGTTACCGTTGGGATTGGAACTTCAACAATCACAGTTGCTGTTCCAGAAGGATCTGTTGCAGAAACGGTAGTCGTGATGACGTTTGATCCTGTCCATGTAGATGTAACTGTTGTGGCAGGTGTAGGGACTTCTACAATGATTGTTGCAGTTCCTCCAGGGGTAGCAGTAGCAGTAGTGGTTGTGGTTACACTACCACTCCATCTCAGTGTAGTAGTTACCGTTGGAATTGGAACTTCAACAATAACAGTCGCAGTGCCTGAAGGACCAGCTGGAACAGTAGTCGTAATGATATTTGATCCTGTCCAAGTAGATGTAACTGTTGTGGCAGGTGTAGGGACTTCTACAATGACGGTTGCGGTACCACCTGGCGTAGCAGTAGCTGTAGTAGTTGTGGTTACACTACCACTCCATCTCAGTGTAGTAGTTACCGTTGGGATTGGAACTTCAACAATTACAGTCGCAGTGCCTGAAGGATCTGTTGCAGAAACGGTAGTCGTAATGATGTTTGATCCTGTCCATGTAGATGTAACTGTTGTGGCAGGTGTAGGGACTTCTACAATGACGGTTGCGGTACCACCTGGCGTAGCAGTAGCTGTTGTAGTTGTGGTTACACTACCACTCCATCTCAGTGTAGTAGTCACTGTAGGAATAGGAACTTCAACAATTACAGTCGCAGTGCCTGAAGGATCTGTTGCAGAAACGGTAGTCGTAATGATGTTTGATCCTGTCCATGTAGATGTAACTGTTGTGGCAGGAGTAGGAACTTCAACGATAACAGTGGCTGTTCCTCCAGGTGTAGCAGTAGCAGTAGTGGTTGTGATCACACTACCACTCCATCTCAGTGTAGTTGTCACTGTAGGAATAGGTAACTCAACAATAACAGTCGCAGTGCCACTAGCATCTGCCGTTATAGTGGTGGTAGTAGTACCAAGCCCAGTCCAAGTAGACGTCACTGTTGTGGCAGGAGTGGGAACTTCAACAATGATTGTTGCAGTTCCTCCAGGTGTAGCTGTAGCTGTAGTGGTTGTGGTTACACTACCACTCCATCTCAGTGTAGTTGTCACCGTTGGGATTGGAACTTCGACAATCACAGTGGCTGTTCCAGAAGGATCTGTTGCAGAGATGGTAGTCGTAGCAATATTTGACCCTGTCCATGTAGATGTAACTGTTGTGGCAGGAGTAGGAACTTCAACAATGATTGTTGCAGTTCCTCCAGGTGTTGCAGTAGCTGTTGTAGTTGTGGTTACACTACCGCTCCATCTCAGTGTAGTTGTTACCGTTGGAATTGGTAGTTCGACAATGACAGTCGCAGTGCCAGAAGGACCTGCTGGAACAGTTGTTGTTGCAATGTTCGATCCTGTCCATGTAGATGTGATTGTTGTGGCAGGTGTAGGGACTTCTACAATAACAGTGGCTGTTCCTCCTGGTGTAGCAGTAGCTGTAGTGGTTGTGGTTACACTACCACTCCATCTCAGTGTAGTAGTTACCGTTGGAATTGGAACTTCAACAATAACAGTCGCAGTGCCTGAAGGACCAGCTGGAACAGTAGTCGTAATGATATTTGATCCTGTCCAAGTAGATGTAACTGTTGTGGCAGGTGTAGGGACTTCTACAATGACGGTTGCGGTACCACCTGGCGTAGCAGTAGCTGTAGTAGTTGTGGTTACACTACCACTCCATCTCAGTGTAGTTGTCACCGTTGGGATTGGAACTTCAACAATCACAGTGGCTGTTCCAGAAGGATCTGTTGCGGGAATGGTAGTCGTAAGGATATTTGACCCAGTCCATGTAGATGTAACTGTTGTGGCAGGAGTTGGAACTTCAACAATGATTGTTGCAGTTCCTCCAGGGGTAGCAGTAGCTGTAGTGGTTGTGGTTACACTACCGCTCCATCTCAGTGTAGTTGTTACCGTTGGAATTGGTAGTTCGACTATAACAGTAGCAGTGCCTGTAGGACCTGCTGTAATAGTTGTTGTTGCAATGTTTGAACCTGTCCAAGTAGAGGTGACAGTTGTTACAGGTGTAGGAACTTCAACAATGACTGTAGCAGTGCTTCCGGGTGAAGCACTAACAGTAGTGGTTGTGGTCACACTTCCACTCCATCTCAGTGTTGTAGTGAGGGTTGGTACTGGTACGACAACTTGAATAGTCTCAGTTTGGGAAATACCTGTGCTAAATGGCAATGTTGTCAAGTATGTTGAGGCTCCTGTGTATGTACTGGTTACCACTGAGATCACAACACCACTGCCCCCAGTGTTACCTTGTGCAATGGTCCATGAAACTTGACCAGTACCAAAAACAGAACCCAGACTGCCGACACAGGTATAGACGTTACCATAAGTGAATAATGCAGTACCAGTAATGAGATTAGTTGAAAGAATCTGCAAAAACGCACGGCCACCTGCAGGGACATTTTGGTAGTTCACTGTAAACATCTGTGGGGTACATGTAGATGTGTAATTTAACGGAAGAGCATTTTGAGGCTGGTACCATGCGTTTAATTGATTTGTCATGTATGCTTGTGCTGAGGTACAGTCGAGTGGAGCGTTGACCGGAGCTGTAATGGACAAAACACCAGTCAGGACTCCATTTGCACAATTACCACCAAGCGCGTAATTTTGAGCGCCAACTGGTGGTGTGATTCTTAAACCTGCAACAAGAATCAGTGGGCTGAAAGTATTGTACCCACCAACGAATGTGGCGTTTGTAGTAAGAGAGTTTGACCCATCATTAAATACAAGAGTATTAAAACCAGGGCTGTAAAAATTAGAACACAGTAAATCTGTAGATAAGGCTGAACCACCTGAGTTGAACATCAATGGAAATGATACAGTACCAATTACGTTGGTCTGGGGGGTTACTGCCAGACTCGCCGTACATGAGAGACTCGAGCCAGATGTGAAAATCAATCCTGAGTTCAACTTACAAGTGGCATAAACGGTAGACCCACTCAGTAAGGTGACTGTGGTCGCAGTGGTTTTAAAGACAAAAGTACACGGCATATTAAGCAGGAATGTGTCCCCTGGCTTAAGATTACCACTGATTGCCCAGTCCACTACAGTGTTCCAGTTGGCACTCGCTGGTGCACTGGCGTAAAACCCACCAGCGTTCGAGAATGTAATTGGCTCGACTTGGGTGAAAATACCCGTAACTTGGGCTCCCAAAGAATAGCCAGCAAATGCTAGTAACGATAATGTACGTAGCAACATTGTCTGAAACTTAACAGTGCTAGTAAGCTTTCGTATCCTCTATAATCTATATCTTCTAAAAAGTTTATCATCATGGCTAAAACCCTTTTTATGAATACAAGTCTTGAGTTGCCATGAGCCCTGCATTGCGTTTGTGTTTGTTCGAAAATCATAACCGACTTAAAAAATATGATCTCGAAGTTAAGGTGAGCTTACTTATTTTAAGATGGCTTGCTCCAACTGAAATAGTCAGTAGTTTCTGTTGTGTGAGGTACGGTTGGAATCCACTAGCGAAGGATTTAACCCCATGTCGCCTTAGTCGCTGGGGGGGTTAGCCAACCCCTCCCCACTTTCAATGTTGAATTGTCAAGCATTTACTGCTATTTACTACATGCAAGCAGCGCAAAGAATATAACACATCATAACCTAAGCCTGCAAGCACACACAAGTACGAATATATATTCGAGAGCTACAATGTGTACTCTCCAGAGCATATATTCGTGACAATAGACCTACGCCTTCGCCGAAGCCATCTGCTCGAGAGTTTCATCAGTCACTGTGCGTATTTTTTTTTCGGGGAGGCACTTTTCCATCACAAACATGCGTCACCAAGAAAAAGAAATTGAAGGAAGAATGAAATTACCATTTTGGAGAAGGTGAGAAGCATGAACGATAAATTTAGATAAGATGAACAGGGCTCAATAGCTCTTGATAGGTGAGGCGTTCATTCAAGATCTATTTGATTTGATGTGTATAGGGTGCAGTACACACAGGCCAAACTTTCGACTACTCACTACTCAATCTCCACCTCGTTTACAATGGGATTTCTAGTAAGCCATTTTTTGCAGCAACTCCGCATCAAGACTTTTCTCAAGAAGTACTGCGGTCACGCAAAAGAATAAAGTCTTTAAAATACGATCCACGTCAATGGAGATCTGTATGTCACACTTGTGATATCATTGTCCGAGGTTATCGAGCCATTTTTCTTGAACTCTACACTAAGGCAATCTTAGATACGTTGGGGCTTGTAACTATCGGGGAGGGAGGTTCTAAGCATATAAGAAGACGCTCGTCGGTAATTTTGCTGTTGAATAACATCTAATTCTTCGCTCTGAGAGGTCATCCATCCTCAGCAACTAACCATACAAAAAAATAGGTGATCAGGGGTCTAGCTCGTCTACTCAGATCCTTGTTTTGTATCCTCTAGGGATTTCAACTTCCCAATCAAGGAATTGGTATATGTACATGGTGGTGTTTTGTGGCTACAAGAACCTTCGTTAAATACGGAGCTACGAAGAATACAGTCATCACAAAGTTAATAAAAAGAAATAGAAAGTTCCGCGTTCATATTCAAGTATACTTTTACGGATATGAGACTCCATCTGTGTAATTAGTTGTCTACTCGATTCTTTAAGCCATCAAGCGAAAGAAATTCATGTCAAAGCTTAAAGTTTATTTCAAGCTCTTCGCTGCAAGATGCTTTGCAGTGGGAGTAAACGTGCAGTTGATGCGTTTATCTGTTCATCTTTGTTATTGAGGGGTCAAATAGCTTCTTTGGTTTGTAAACTGGAGAAAAACAAGGAACATCATTAATAATTAGTAAAAATATCGGCGTTGTAACCATCTTAGATATTTGGACACTTTAAGGAGTACCAAGCGTACTTCTTTTCACTTGGAACTTTCAAAGGGTCTTAATGTTGGATACCCTTCCCCCCATAATGTATTAGTACTAATTTTTGGTCACGAATAGCAATCTAACGTTCGGCTACTTCAAGGCTTTTGGAGGTGGACCAACCCGCCAGACGCAATGCCGCTGTACAGAGGTGTGGAGAGCTCTCGTATTCGTATTTAAGTCCACTTGGGCCCAGTATCACCGAACAATCATTTTGGGGGTGTTGTCTAACACCATAGAATACACTCTATGCATGAGGCAGTGCCCTGCTCCGTATTTAGGCGTAATCGATTTTAATAAGATACCCTGGACTATACTTTAACGAAGCACTTGGCTGCGGTCAGGTGCGTTCAAACATTTTTGGTTCCCTTCCATTTGGTCCCTTTGCATTCAAATCAGGCGTTGTAATGTCGGTTTTCGCCATATCGTTCTAAGCTTCATCAACGGTTTGGTTTCTTTGCATTCGACCTGGAACGTGGCTTGCCCTTCACATCGCACTCGACCCTGCCTTTGATTTATCAATCTCCGCTTTCAGAGTGACAAATGTGCGTATGTGATGGTGTACAAATGTACAACGAACACACAAATTATCATTCGTCGATTGGTTGCAAAAAATGCCTCGAATGCCCCCTCCTTATTCCCTATTAGTGCATACTCATTATGCAAAATGTATCCACCTTGAGAATTCACCACAAGAACCCACCTCAAAGTTTGTGCATCAAAGAACAGAATGAAATTCCTACTCCACTTCGTCCCTTTGTAAAAACTAATTCGGATTGCCTATGTGGAATGTGGAATATGAGTGAATTGTGCTTCTCAATTGGCCTCGTAACTTCTGTTGCCAACTGCAATGAAAGACTCATTACTTGTCCCACTTTTTCCTATTGTTTTCTTAAAAAATTGTCCAATATGTATGACGAAATTGAAAATTCCATAGAAAATATATTCATATGCACATGATATTTCGAAATTTTTTTATAAACAATTGAGAAATTTTAGCAGAAACTAGTTTTCAACTAAGTAAGAAAAAGATCGGCCTTGATGATGAAATCCATATTTTCAGCCTTGTCACCATCACGTGTAAAGAGTTCATCTGTAGTGTGTGGCATCTACGTTGGTTAAATGTCCCGCAAGTATTCTAGAACTAAACTAAACTAAAGCTAAAGCGTAAGCGAAAAAGATGAAACCGAATTGAGTGCCAATACTTGCAGCCGACCCGTGGTACGAAGTAATTTGGGGTGCAATACTAGATTGGTTTATCGAACTGTACTCTTGGCTGGTTGAAGAGTGAACAGGTGCGACAGTAGACTGGAGTGGCTTAACAGAAGACACGAGTGGAGCATCCGAAGAATGTTGAGTAATTGCGGATGTGTGTTCTTGGCCAACAGATTTGGGAACGGAAGAATGAAGTGCTGCGACAGAAGTGTGTTCTGGGCTAACAGATAAACTTGGAACAGAGGAAATAGAACTAACAGGCGTGGTCAATGATAACTTGGTCACAGTGGTAGAAAGAGTCAATGTCAAATCAGACTCGGAGTTAGGAACAATGCTGCTGACATGAGTAGCATTAGTGATCACTGAAGGGGTAGTAGCTGGAACAGTGCTCGAGCTTTTAACAGTGCTCGAGATAGCTGCTGGAACAGTGCTCGAGGTAGTTTCTTGACTAATCTTCAACCCTTGAGACGAAGAAGAACCAAATGAAGAAGGACTAGCTGGAATTGAACTTGTTGGAGTCTTAGCAGGTTGGGTTTGCACAGCGCTGGACCCACCAGTGGCAGTAGGTACAGCATGACATTCACCATCCACACAACTAGGTATAGTGACAACAATTGTGGAAGTGGATGTACCCGAGATAGAAGAAGAAATAGAGGTTTGGTCTGGAGTAGCAGTCTTTGAAGCATCGACTGGTTGAGAAGTTGAAACTGCAGTTAATGGGCAGAATGTGGTGTACACTGTGTCGAGCTCGGAAACAGTTGCCACACCTGTGGTGACGGGAATAACAGTACACTTGTGATCTGAACAACTAGTTATAGTGACAACAGTTGTAGAGATTGCAGTGAAGGTTAAAACAACAGGAGTTTCTGTAGACTGAGCGAGAAGGCTCGAAACAGAAGAGTTGCCATATGGTGGCTTTGCAAGTGCGCTACTCTTACTGGAAGAAGTAACAGGAGCATAAGCTTTGACAGAATCAATTGGACCGCTCTTGGTGCTTGCGGCAGCTACAATTGATGCACTTTTTTGGTTGGTAGCTGAAGAAGTGACGTTTTGGTGACCTGAAGAAACTGCTATTGCTTGTACTTTACTGGCTTCAACCGGTGAAGCTACTTCATGGTCAACTGGAGTGAAAGGCTTGCTGGAGACGGTTGGCGAAGATTCCTCAGAAGTAGAAGTGGCATATGGCTTAGATGATACTGGGGAAACATCCTCGTGGGAGGAGGTTACTTGTGAAGGTTGATGCTCTGAATTGTGTAAAGTGGCGTTGAACATACTTGGTGCTGGGGTACTAACTGATTCATCAGAAGATTCATCAGTAACTGGTTTGTAACCATTTGGCACTTCTACTGATGCTGACGCAGCAACAGTAGCGGCATTTGAAGGAGAGACCTTTGATTCTTCAAATGTAGACACCTTGGATTCGATAGGAGCAGAAGCTGAAGCCTTGGATTCAACTGGGATGGAGATGACTGAAGCTTTGCTAGTAGGGACGAAACTGGAAGAAGTTAAAATTGGGGTAGGAGTGGTTGGAGAAATTGGAGATCCATTAGTTAATAACTTTTTACATGTTTTCACAAAGTTATCACCGTTAGCATCAATATTCAATTTTGCAAATGATGCATCCCAGAAAGAAATACCACCAAAATTAGCATCCTTTTGGATTTGATCCAAAGTACTCTTAATGAGCGAGGGTGGAGCGTATCCAGTCATTGATGGTGAACCAGAACCTGGAAGCCCCAAGTACAACTTAATGTTCTTGTTTGGAGAACCCAGAGTAGCGAACTGCTTCCAGGTGTCCCAGTTGAATTGTTTACCAACAGCGCAAGGGTTGTTGTAGAACTGAATGAATGCAAAATCAACATGCGATTTGGCCAAAACATCTCCTACCGATTGGTCAGGGTAAACACACTGTGGGGCAGCCGAAAGGTAGTACTTTTTGGATCCAGAAGTATAAAGCTTGTTCAAAGAGTTTGCCAAAGCAACAAATCCTGTTTGGTCATTGTGCTCCAAGTCCAAGTCAAATCCATCAAGAATGGCATCATCAAACGGTCTCTGGTTGTCGCCAGATCCACCTCCGAATTTGTTCCACAAGGTGGTTGCAAAAGTTTGAGCCTCTGAGTCAGACTTGAATCCGTACAGGCCAGTTGCACCACCAAGAGACAATAAGACAATTTTACCCTGCAGCTGGCACTTTTTGATGTCAGCTGCGACTTGAGGACAGTGGAGCAAACTGCTTCCAGAAAAGGTGGACCCACACTGATCAGCGAGGTTCAAGGTGAGCTGGGGGAAATCATTAAGAAATGATAAAAGAACAATGTCTGCCGGGTTGTTCAGACAAAAATCGCCCAAACTTCCCTGGCCTCCAGCTGAGTTTTGGCCCCAGTACGCAGCCACGTTAGAATTGGAATTAGCATCAAAGGCAACAGCCAATTTTAATAATAAAGAAAGGGAAAGTAATCCGCAGAAACGAGTGAAAATCATAAGTACTTAATGAATGAATGTAGTTGGTATATGTCTTGGTTCTAATCATTCTACAACTGGAAGCGTTGCTTCCTTTATATACTCATTTGTGCAAAAGGGCATTTCGATGAAATTTTTGGATGCAAAAAAACCATCCGTTTCATGGGGTTATGTGTAGGTATGCAACAAGCTCGTTTATCAATTTTATCCGTTGTTAAGGGGATACCTGATTTTGTGAGAGGATCTCTCCTGGCATCAACGGCATATTGTAGATTCCATGGTTGTTTTTTTCTGCTCGTCTATTGTACATTCTCAGTCTTCGATTGTTCTTACTCAACCATATCTACACAATCATCGTGTTTAATATATTTAGATATTGCTAAGAATAAAGTCCACGCCCTCGGTGACCCTTGAACGCGAGATTCCTACAGGCGTTTAGATTGCCGAAGAATTTTCATTTATTGTTTAATCGAGTATGTATCAGACTGGCAGAAATAATTGTTCAAATTGATTGATTGCTCATTCCAGTGTAGATACCAATCTACTTTCATTCCAATTTTCATTCCAATCTAACTCTCATTCCAATATTCATTCTAATACATCGTGAGTAGATTGGGGTACGTAAGGTTAGAGGAGTTTTCCAAGATCGATCTGAACTGGGGTGAAAATCTTTCTTTAAAGGAGAAAGAATGTAGTGGAATGAACAGTTTACGGAAAGGCGAAGTAGCCTTTTGAGTGCATTATCGTGAAAAATACAAAGACACGTTAAGGAGGATTGGAAGCTCTCTGCAGATAGTATTGTAATTGTAATTGAAAAGATTCAAGCGAAGATTCTTGTAATTCATTATGCTTTTGCGGGGATGTCGATTGGTCTGTATTAATAATCTCTCTCAAAACCCATGAACCTCACTATGTCTTCTCCTCAGACCTCATTTGCTTTGCGTTCCCTATTTGGAGTTTTTTAATTGATGCTATTTTTGACGGAGTAGTTATCCCTAATTCCGTACCGTTAATGGTTAACCACACTTGCTATAAGACTTCTATATAGCATGACACATCAAAGAATATACACTATATTGTAATCCACTCCAGAGAATATAGGCTCTAAGGTTTATAAAGACACTCTAGTTATTCTTTCACTCGATTCCTCTTGTTCAAATTGCCACACTTGCGGAGGTGGGGTTTTGAGACATCTTCAATGACACTTCCTGATCCTGAGTCATAAAAGAATATATATACTAACCCACAGTGAAAACTAATGAACAAACTACGAAATGGATAGGAAGAGTGAGGATATAGAAGTTCAGAAGCCTGTGTCTATTCCTCCTAACGGTGGGTACGGCTGGGTGGTAGCTGTTGGTGCACTGCTTATCATGTTTTCTACCTGGGGTGCATCTTCCGCGTATGGGGTTTTTCTAGAGTACTATTTAAGTTCTAATACGTTCCATGGGGGTAATCAGACTAATCTTTCATTGACAGGAGGGATTGTTATCTGTCTCCCTCAGTTTTTTGCTCCGTTTCTGGCATTCTTGTATACGGTGTTTGGCTACAGGTTAATTTTTATAATTGGTATAGCAATCCAAACAGTCGCGTACATATTAGCATCATTTTCCACTAATGTGTGGCAGGTATTCTTGACCCAGGGTGTACTCGTTGGGATATCTTTCACGTTATTGTTTATTCCAACGACGATAATCCTCTCTGGATGGTTTACAACCAAAAGAGGAAGTGCCATGGGGATCGCTATTGCCGGGTCTGGTCTTGGTGGATTGGTATTCTCACTTGCAGTCAACAAGCTTATTGAAACTACTGGAGACCAGAAGTGGGCGTTACGTATGGTTGGTCTAGTATGTTTGTTTGCTACGGTTGTTTCATTTGTGTTAATGAAACCTTACAATGAAGTACGAATAGCATTGACTTCTGCTAATATCAAGGCGTCACTTCATGAGACTTGTGACTTTACTGTCTTCTTGAAGAGTTATGAATTAGTTCTTCTTGCGCTTTGGTATGCGGTTGCGATTCTCGGGTATATCATGGTATTGTACTGTCTTTCTAGGTATGCAGTCACTGTTGGTCTAACAGCAAAGCAAGGGCTGATTCTTACGTCTTTAGTTAACGGGCTTCAAGTTGTAGGGAGATTATCAGTCGGGTACATTGCAGACAAGTGTGGCCATTACAATACAGTTTTGGTGTACAATCTAACAGTAGCAATCCTACTTTTGGTTTACTGGATTGAAGCGACCACGTACGAAGCATTGCTTGGGTTTTCAATCCTCCTAGGCTTGAGTGTGGGAGCAGTTTCAACAATGTGCATGCCATTATGTATTGATATTTTAGAAGACACTCCACTAATGCCAAAGGCTACGTCTGCTTGGGGTGGTGTCAACGTGCTTACAGCTATAGTCTGTTTGTTTGCACCTTTAATTGCATTGGCCTTGGCTGACTATACAGACAAAAGACCCTTCTTCCACTCGCAATTGTTATCTGGCTTTTGCTTTGTTGCTGCTGCTTTAATGTTATTTGTAGTTAGGGAATCCATGGTGAGGAAGATGATGAAAAAACGTATTGGTTTGATGAAACAAAACAGCGAAGATCAAAGGAGGTTGGAGCTGAATTTGAAAATGACCTTTTTCAACTTTCTTAGAAGAGGATTCACTTTAATGATTGTATAAGTACTTACAAAAGATAGAATAGATAAATCACAGGAACAAAGTACAACAAACCTCCAACGTTGAAAACGTTTCTCTACTTATGTAATTGTGTTTAACCGCTTCACATGGAGCAGCATCCCCAACGTTCTGGCTTGTGAAGATGTAGCGATTAAGTTGCAAAATATTCCGCTTTGGGAACTTCTTTGCAGCAAGCGAACATGACAATCAAGATAGAGTTACTTTATTACTGACGATGAAGATCGATCATCGAACGTTAAATGATTCGATCCTTCAATGTTAATATCGGTTAACTATCTACTTATTGGATTTCTTCCTTCCTCAAAATGCTTTGCTTGCCTGTGTTGCCTTAGCAAGTAACGATCATAAACTTGATGGTAAACAAAAAAAACCAAAAAAAAAACCAAGGCGTAACCTCAAGTCACCCCTTTCTATTGTTCACGTTTGAACCTAACAATGTATAACTTATTCTTCATATGATGGTTCTATCATAAAAAACTACATATGATTATGATGAGAATCACACAACCTTCACACAAATCAGCTCACATCAGAAACAGACGAAAACCTGGAGAGAGAAGGTAGGGGAAAAAAAAAAAAAAAAAAATGCTAACGTTCCACTAAACAAGAACAATCAACTAACAATATACTAAACGTCAAATCAGTCAAGTAAGAATAACCTACGCGTACACAACACTCAACATACATTATCTTCACTTTCATTTGTAGCTTGGTACTACTCCAAGCGAACAAAGTGGCTTAGAAGACACAGAACCAACAAGTAGTCGAGCACTCGCAAAGCGAGCATTTTGTAAAGTGGAGATAAAGTTGGGGATACTTTAAATAAAAAAATCCAATCTAGAAACCTTCCCTTTGCTTCCCCCCTCCGTCCCCCATTTCAATTATACGTAACCCAAAAGAAAAGACAATCATTCTCATCAAAAACATGTCAATGATAAAAATGCCATTAGCCAAAGAGTCCAATCACCAGTAGCAATGCTCTTTTAGATAAAACACATCATCGTAGAGTGAAGTTTTTTCTGGAGTAACTAAAGAAAACCAATCAGAAGCACCAATTCTAAATCGGTTACAGACGATTAAAACTTTTTTGGGCCCATTGACACCCCAAATTATAACACTATCTGTCAACCCAACACAAACTTTTTAACTCTAGTGAGGCGAACAATAGTCTTTCCAATGTTATACATCTGGACGTAATCTCCATACCGTTCCCACACAATTTATCAAAGAAGAGCCAAAGCCGGAGAATAAGAGATACCAAAAAAAGATCCAACAGTGCAATAGTATTTCCCTTGGTTTGTAACCACAAAATTCCCCGCACAAAATCTTTGGCTCCCGTCTCTCCACTTTAAAAATTTGAACTGAAATCGCTTTTATGTTGTAGTGTTTTCAGAGCTAATAAGGATCCATCACTAGTCACTTTTACCCTTTAATATAGTTTAGGTTGGTATTTGTCTAGTTGGTATACTTTACTTTTTTATACGTATATATATACATTTTATCATAGGATGTCTATCCAGACTAGCATTCATCAATCCATGTCCACATTCCCGTCGGTGACCGAGAAGACCCATAGTGATTCCTCCGAAGAAGAAGCTGCTGCTGCTGCTGCTGCTGCGGTGGCGGCGAAGACAAAGAAGGACCCCGCGTTGAGGCCCTACAAGTGCCCACTCTGCGACAAGGCCTTCCACAGATTAGAGCATCAAACAAGACACATTAGAACACACACTGGAGAAAAGCCACACGCGTGCACATTTCCAGGATGCTTCAAACGATTCAGTAGATCCGACGAGTTGACTCGACACTTGAGAATACACACAAACCCCAACTCAAGACGTAACAAGAACTTGAACAAGCACAACATCAATTTCACCAACACGGTCGAAGAATCATCTGAAGTGGCAGGCCCCTTTCAAAATGAGACGGAACCAACAGAGAAAAAGAGGTCTAGGAAGAAACTTGAATTCAAAGAGTTCAAGTCAAAGCCAGAGGACGAGGAAATGGTTGACGTCAACGACGTCGCCGCAGCCGCCACCACACCAGCGGTATCTTCCCCTGAAATCGCAGCGGCTAGCTCTCCTACTGACAATGCAAACTCTGATAGCTCGCCACCCATGGAATTCCTGGCTCCGCCTACACTACGCACAGAATCATCCCCTTCAAGCCAAACTACTACAAACATAGACCTATTGGCCACAGCTGCACTGGAAGAACTCAAATTGATAAATAACCCAAACACAAAGAGTTTGCCTTCGTTAACAGACTACTTTGGAAACCAAAAAGTCAACTCCACATTCCAGTTTGCAAACATTCAAGAGTCTCCTACTCAAAACCTCCAATACTTGTCGAACGTGGCTAGCATGACGGCAAAATCAAAAAGTTACACAACATTGGCGTCCTCAAACAAAAAGCACTTGGGTCCTTCCTTTGGAATGACACCCTTGAAGCAAAATAGTAAACCTCAAATATTGGAAGAGTCAGACCTTGACTACGTAAAACAAAGATTAAAGAAATCAAGACCAAACTCACCAGTTCAAAGAACATTCACATTACCGAACTCACCAGTCCTTGGACTCTCCCTGGCAAACACACCCATCATGTCGGCTAACAATAGCTCAACTAACTTGTCAAACTTTTTCGTTGCAACGCTAAGAAGCTCAAGCTCAGCCACTGGTCCGTCAAACACCGAAAGAAACTCGGGTTCGGCTCACAATGGCTCGGTCACTCCCCCATTAACAAACGCACAAACTACACATACATCTCCACAAACAGCATTACCGTCACTCCGTAGCTTGAAGTTAGACTTGCCTACAAAGGAATCTGTATTTTACAACCAGAACCCTCAGACTTACATACCACACCCACAATTACTCCAAAGAGGAGCATCCGCTAACAACGTGATGACTACGTCCACCATTTCAAAACAAAGAACCTTGAGCTCAGGCTCAAATGGCAAAAGTGGACAGTTTAGAAAGTTCTTGGGTGAAAACTAATCCATAGCATTGTAATTTACCTTGTATTATATAGTACACTCATACGATTTTATATATAAAATAAAAATCAAACCACTCCTCCAACAGCCCATACCTCAGTTTCGTCTTCAAACCTATCACTGAACATAGTTTCTTCATCACCACCTGCTTCAATCCTTTCACGTTCAACACCTGCCAATCTTACAGCAACACGCTTGGTGTAATCACCAATCGATCTTGGGACAATCGCAACTCCAGTAACAGTAGTGAAAGCAGTCTTACCTTCGAACCATGCTGAAAACTTCTTCATTTCAATATCATCAACAAGATCGAAAACAGACAAGTAGGCTTTTTCTGCTGCCAACTTAACTGGAATCAAGGTGTCTCTAAGACATGAGAAAACACTTGTAGCTAAAATGTCCAAGTTTGGTTCAATAACTTCCTTGTACTTGAATCTAGCAACAGTTCTAATACACACAAGAGAAAGTCTTCTAGTGTCTGGTGAAGTGGAAACTGGAGCAAGAGCAGTCGTTGCCAACTGAGCAGCCAACTTTCCAATCTTCTCTTCATCCAATTCGAAATCATTTTCTCCAACCAACAACAAGATCTTACCAATGGCAATTGTAGCATTGTCACTGACATAAACAATCTTGGAGTTGGAACAATTGATAATGAATTGAACAATCTCATCCAATAATCCAGTCTTGAATACATGCGCTGGGGAGTATTTCAAGAATGAGTTAATAGACAAAACACAGAACTTGTCATTACTGTTGTTTTCCTTCTTCAAAATCTTAGCCTTGATAAGCTCACCAGCTTCTTCAGGAGATAAGATCTTGGCTAACGATCCAAGCAATCTTGCGTAAGAAACAGCAGACTTGTCATCGACGACAGTGATTTCTTCTTCAACCAAATTCATAATAGAAGTCTTAGAAGCCTCATTCATGTTCTTACCAGCATTCTCAACAGCTTGGAGCATACCCTTCAACATCGATGTCTTCACACCTTGGTCATCAGAGTTCTTGGCTCCTGAAACCAATTCCGCAACTAAAGAATCAACTCTTGGTTGGTACTTAATCAACGTTCCCAATGAGATAACAGCTCTGTTCCTCAAGGTTTCATTGGTAGTATCAGACAATGATCTGACAAAGGTTCTTTGCAATTGTGGAATAAATGGTCTCAAGAATTGTCCAATCTTGAGCAACAAGTTGTTCAAGGCAACCAAAATAGCAGACTTGATATCACTTGAAACCTTTTCACCAATAACACGAATCAATGGACCGGTAATATTAGTAGCAAATGGCTTCAAGTTTGCGGCTGGTGTTTTATCAATTACATCAGCAATACCCAATGCAGAAACCTCCTTTTGATCGGAAGTACCATACATCAAACCGTGCAAGAAAATAGGCAAGATACTGTTTGGACCCTTTGGCAAACAGAAACCAGCCAAATCTTCTCCCTTGACACCAGTCATTTCTAAGGCTTGACGAGCAGGCTTGACCAATCTTTCCAATACTTCCTTTGGTTGTTTCTTAACCAAAGCAGTCAAAGCATCAAATGTACCTTGGACTACTTCTTCCGACTTGTCACCCAATGAAAGAATGAATTGCGAAAGTAAATCGTTCAAGTATATAGAATAGTCCAATGACGAGTATGAGAAAAAGGTTCCCAATCTCTTGTAGATAATAGCTCTTTTAGCAGCATCTTCATGCTTAACTAAAGCCAAAATCTGTTGCATTAATGGGTGAACTCCTTCATCATCTTCAATAGCTAACAAAATCTTGTCGAATGCATCGCCAATCTCTTGTTGTGCCTCTTCTGGGCCAGACTTGGACTCAATAACGGCATTAATTAATGTGTTAATGATAAGAGGCAAACGTTTGTACAATGCAGAACCAGCAACAGAGGCCAACAAAGAAAGAGCCTTAGCCTTGAACGAATCAATAGGCGGAGTCAACAACGTTGGAATCAAAATAGGGAAGATAGTGTCTGCCTTTGTAGCCATAATATCTTGCAAGGCCAACAATGCATTCTCTGAATCGCTCGATTCGAGCATATTCAACAAATAAGGAATGATCTCATCAATGACAACCTTACCCAATTCATCTTGCAAATTCTCAAAGGCTTGTGCAGCTGCTTCTCTAACACCTGGAGCTGAATCAACAAGACCATCACGGATGATTCTAATGAAAACTTCTTGATACTCAACAAGTCCAGACAATTGGGTTGAAGAGATCAATTCGTTCAATGCAATACAGATACCTTGCTTGGCATCAGCATCGCTACTTCTCAATGATTCTTCCAATGTAGGCAACAATTGTGCCAATGCATTAGCACCAACACGACGCACCATCTCACCCAATGTTTGAGCTGCAATCTTTCTTTGATCATCGTCCTTAGAAGCTAATCTACGGATAATGATGGATGTTAATTCTGGTAAGATTTCCTTCACAGTCTTTGGAGTATTAGCAACCAAGGCCTTCCAAATATCAACTGCAGCATTACGGACAATACCTGAAACATCGGAACGACAAACAAACAATGCTGCCAAAATACGGTCACGACGAGTTTGACCCAATACTTCAATAAGATTCTTTTGCACTTCTCCAGAGATGTCAATCTGGTCTTCAGCAAGCTCGTTCTTTCCTGAAATACCAGTGATTTGGAACAACAAATCTCCTGTAAGTTCAACAGATGAAAGACGGATTCTGTAGTTGGAGTCAGATAATCCAAGCTCCAATTCTGGCAATAACAAATCAACAGCCTTCTTAGCGAAATTCTTGACAATCAATCTACCTGCTCTCAATGCCGTGTCTCTGATTTCTTCATCGACATCTGCCAATCCATTCAAAATTGGTGGAATAATCTTGCTTAAATAAGGAGCAAATTGAGAACCAAAACAGACTGGTAAGAACAACAACAATGGCATATAACCAGCACGTACATGGTAACGTGGAGAAGAAGCTCCTGATAAGATACTTGGGAACAACTCTTCCAACTTGTTGAGACCAAGACCACAAATAACTTCTGACAAAGCTTGGGCGGAACCAAGACGGTCTCCAGCCTTTGTTTCGTCTTGCAATGTATCCAAGAGACGTGGAATCAAGTCTGGGAATTGGTCTTCACCCAATCTTTCTACCAAAGAACCCAAGGCTCTTGCGGCAGTCGATCTTGTACCAGGCACAGGATCAACCATGGCAACTTCTAATTCTCCTACCAATTGGTTCAAGTATGGTTGCAAATCCTTAGCATCGACCAAAATAGCCATATTACCAACAATTTGACAAGCCTTCTTCTTTGTTGCAGCCGATCTGTCCTTCATACCTCTGTGAATAACGTGAATGATCAATGCCAAAGATGGACCATCAATGTAGTGAACGAATTGAGTTTTGATCAACTTGTCCAAAGCTTCATCGGTATATTTAGTTGGATCACCAATAGCATTGATCAAATCAGGTACAATCACCTGTATTTCAGGGTTACGAATAACTTCACCGAAACGTTTCAATGAGAAATCAGCAGCCTTTCTAACTTCCTTGTGGGTATCGTTCAAAACACCTACGATTTCAGGAACAATAGTAGACAAGGAAGTAGACAATTGAGTAGGATCCAAATAAGCCATAGAACCTAACAATTCAACAGAACCCTTCTTGGATCTCCAGGCAATTTCATCCAAATTGGAAATAGCCAATGGGATTAACTTCTTCACACCAAAACTAGTTGTGTTCTTCATAATCACCTTGGCAGAATTGTCAGTAGCAAGACGCACTTCAGGAGAAGCATCACCTAAAGATTTCAAGATGATAGGCAAAATCTCAACAACATATGGTTCAAAGTATTTACCCAAACTACGAGACAAGCATTCAAAAGCGAATGAAACACCTTCTCTTCTATTGGCATTCTTTTTGTCTTCAGATGCGTCAACCAAGTTTCTAATGACGTCGTAAGAAGACAATGCTTTAATACCAAGTCCTTTCACCAATCCAGCAATACCATATGCAGCTCCTCTTCTTGAAGCTACAGTCTTACCATCGAACAACTTTTCAAATAAGTCGTCAAAGTACTTTTGCAACTTCAGTTCAAAGGAATGTACCAATGGAGCAATACATTCGGAAATGGCAAATTGAACTCCTTCTGAAGGTGTGTCGAGTGTTTTCAACAATCTCTCTACAATAATCTTCAATCTTGAGTCAGAAGAATCCAAGTGACGTGCTAAAGCTCCGTACAAGATAATAACACTCTCTTTGATATTGTTGTGAGACTTGGTTGCCTTTTGTTCCAAGTTGGCTTCAAAAATTGGAATCAAGACTTCGACGTTTTCGTATCCATGAGCCTTGATGATTTCAATACCTGCGTCCTGGAGTTCTTGACGAACAACGTCATCTTTGTCTCCCAAAGCTTGTTCGTCAACAAAGAATCTAAAGATAGTTTCGACAGAGTCGCTTTGGAAAAGTGGAGAGAATAACTTCAAGGCTAATGCAATTGTCGATCTCTCTTCCCAACGATCTCTGTTGTCAGACTTTGACTTGATTGGCAACCCAAATTTGTCTAAAACAGGTGGAGGAGGATTCTTCTTCTCGTGGTAAAGGTCTATCAAATCATGTAATGTTTGGTTGAAGATATTATTATCCTTCTCAGACAATGCTTTGACTGCTGATACAATAGAGTTGGCAATAGACAATCTCAAACCTGAATCTTTGTTGCCCGCAAAAGCCAAAAGCTGCTTAGGTGCATCGTTCGCAATTTGAAAGTCGTTGTCTTGCCAGACAGTTGCAGCCAATTCCGCTGAGTTGGCATCATTGTCGTGAGCAGAGATCCACAACTCATTGGAGTAGTTCATTTCAAGAGTCAAGTCGAATTCCGAGTCTAAACTCTCTATAATTGCTGTCCTTACAAAGACATGTGGGGTGATAATATTGTCCATCAATACCTTCAAGTCCTCCTTTGTAGCGTTGACAGAGATGTGCTGGCCAAGCGACAAGAAACACTCCTTGGCGATCTTGGCTTTCGATGGTAACTTCATCAAAGAAATCAATACTTCTAAAATATTGACTCTAGGAATAAAGTCGTCTTCAAAGGCTTCAGCATGACTCAGGATAATTTCAACTGCTAAAAGCAATTGCTCTTCTTCTGGGTCTTCCTCGACGAATTCTGAAGTAACAGCTTGTTTCTTAGAGTTCTTATATGCAACTTGTGTTCCATTCTCCAAAACCTTAGTCAACAAAGTTAAAATGTATGCTAAAGACAAAGAATCCAACAGACTTTGATCAGACAAGATTTTGATTCTGAAAAGTAATCTTCCAATCAAGTTCAAGAGTGGTTCATCCAAGTACTCACTGTTCAAACCATTGACATTATTGATTCTAGCAGTGGCAATACCAATGAATTTGGTTAACAATCCTAATCTTGACGAAACCAACTTACTCAAGTTTAAGTAACATTCGATTGGTTCTTCTCCAAAAATGTCAAACGCAGTTGGACATTTAATCAAGTCGAAGGTTTTGTTGATAGCTACAGGGTACCATGATTTGGACCCGTTGTCGACTTGGGTTGCGTTGTTGGTCAATTCTGTAACAATAGCAATTGACTTTTCAACACTCTTGACTAAGCTTTGCACTTGAAGACGAATTTCTGATTCTTTGGTGATTTGTTGGTTGACCAAAGCTTGCTCTTCTTTAGTAAGTTTCTTTGCAGGCTTCTTCTTAGCAGAGAGATCCTTCTTGAGACTCTCTTCCCATTTTTTGATTTCGTAATCTTTAGAGTTTTTGTCTTCCACCTTCTTGATGCTTGATTGATCCAAGACATCAACTACTAATTCACCTTCCTTAGCTCTCCAGATATCCAATGATTGACTGTCAAGTTGTTGCAATTGCTCAATTTGGAAGTCTTTAGAAATAGTGTCAGCGATAATTGGACTAACAACTTCAGGACTGATGAATGAAATCACTCCAATAGACTTGACTGCTGCCTGGTATAAAGAGTGAGTCTTGACACTTGAAGCTTCAATAAGGGAAAAGATTTTTTGAAGAACTGAGGTGTGTTTTTCTTTAATCAATAACCCAACATCTATACTGTATCCACTCCTTTGGGCCAATCCAACCCAACCATTCTTAATAGGAATACGACTATTGGATGCTACAAGTAATTTGCACAAGTTCTCTTTAGCCAATACTTCGTTATCTTTAACCTGAGTTAAGATAGCAAGTAAAGGAGCAACATTCTTAAAGTCATGCAGGTCATGGTGTTCGTCATTTTGGAAATCTCTGTTTGATAAGGCATTGTAGATTGCTTCAATAAGCAAGTCACTAAACTCTTCATCCAAAGAGTTCTTGATCAACTCAAGAGAATACAACCTCAATTCGTAAGGTGTCAAGCTGGATGATACAAAATAAATCCAAGCAGATGCAAAGTTAATTTTATCAGATCTCTCCAAATCAGAAACTCTTTGCAACGATGCATTCAATGCGCGGATAGCCCATTTATACTCGAGGTCAGTAGTCAATTTCGTGTAAACTTTACTGTTTGACAAAATGGAAGGCTTTTCTCCATTGTTAACTAATGAATGAGTAAATACTTCAGCCTTTGTGGTGATTTCATTCTTGAATACATCTAAAACTGCGATTGAGACAAAGGCAGTGGAAATACCCTTGTTGGTAATAGTAGGTAATGGAGATTGTTGGGCCTCTTCCAAGCTCTTCAAAAGTGGTTCGTTGATTTCATTCACGAATCCAACAATTGTAGCATTAGATTTAACGTTAAAGAGAGCTTCACCAACCTCAGTGAACCAAATCTTTCTGAGAGGTAATTTCTTGTCAGTCAAGCCTGACTTAAATTGTGTGGTGATCTTCTTTAATGTTTCTGCATCTTCCCATTCTTTGTTGACAAAGAGTTTAAAGGCATGGTGAACGAATGAGTTTACCAAGCTGGCTAATGATATTTCATTTTGGTCCTTTGGAAGTAACAGAATCAAGTCTACCGTTATCTTAGAGGAAATGCTCACGTCATCGAATAAAGCCAAAGTTTTACTGATTAACGACTTTGCTTCGGTATTTGAAGTTGCTTTTATAGATTTTAAGATCTCGTCGACAACTTTGAATGAGCTGTCAACATCTGATTTTGTTCTTGTTATGTACTCAATGCTTTGGAAAGCACCAATTCTGACATGTTCCTTTGGAGATTTCAAGTTGGATAAAATGGAAGATATTAACTTTGTGCTTGAAAGAACGTTTACATCTTGCGCAATGTTCTTAAAGAATGGAGGTAAGATGTATCCTAGAGAGTTTTCTGAAGACCTTAAAATGGACTTTTCGATGCTTGGTGCTAACAAAGTATTGAAATCATCTTGAGTTATCAATGCAATAAAAGAGCCAAAAATGTCAACAGACTGTTGTGATGGTGGAGTTTTACCCAACAATACTTGACTATTGAAATACTCAATTATGGTTGCCTTAAATTTGGTTTGCAAAAGGTCAAGGTAAGCTGGCTTTACAGGAACTGCATCTGAGATTGCGTTCGTTAAGACTCCAAAGTACGTCAAAACTACATCGATAGGCAAAGCTGGAGCCTTTGTGATGGCTTCGATAATTGCGTTTAAGTAAGCATTTACATCGTCATGTTTTACAAACGATTCCACCAAGGTGGTCTTGGTGGAAGTTAAAACAGAGTCGTAGACTCTCCTTCGGTGCTGAGATTTTTGGGTATCGTAGGTGATTGCGTTTAAAATGATCGCTTGCGATCTGATTGACAATTCAATATCATCAGAATTGGATAACACTATAAATCTGTTAATCCAACTCAACAATGACAAGTAGTCTGTAACTGCCATTCTTGATTTCTGTGCAGTAACACTGACAAACTTGATGAAAACAGCCAAGTAAGCAGGATTGTTAGCCACTATAGTTTCTAAAGTGTCCAAAACTTGGTTCCTCGAGTTCACATCCTGATAATAATTGAAAGTCTTGAGTAAAACTAAACTAATATGTTTAATATCAGATTCTGGGATCTCATCTCCAGAAATCAATTGATTCAATCGTTTTAAAACAGGGATTCTAACACTGGTCAATGAGTCGGAAATACGTGTGGCGTATTCTGACTTCAACTGATCCCAGGTTAACCCTTCAAAATCACTGCTCATGGTGGTGGCAAAATAAAATTTTCAACCTATTTTTTTCAATTTTTCATCGAGTTTATACTAGGTCGTGTGTTGGTTATAATGAAAATTACGTAATCTCATTTTTTTTTTTTTTTTCCCCTGGTTATATAAAAGCAAATGGTTCAGCCCTTGATTTTTTTCCTGTTCCTTATCAACTATAACAGTCAATGAGGAGAGGCTATAGTTAATTCATCCGTTGCAGTGAGGTGGGTAGTACCCACGACTTCGCTAAGTTAGCATACGCTAATTTACAAGCGGGCGCTGTGGAGAACATCACGGCCGTTGATCACCACTCTATTAGTGATGTATTTGTGTCTGAGGCTGTTGTTGATTCAATTGTGGAGTAAAATAGTTAACGATATAAGAGGAGTAAAATAGTAAAGAAGATAAATGTGGAGTAAAATAGTAAGATATCTTTAGAGGAGAAAAGTAAGTAAGTATAAGAAGATCAGGCTTTTGAAGTTTAACGTTTGACATATTAAGTATCACACTACAAATAATGAAACTACAAATAGATTCAGCGAAACAGACAATTATCCGTGTAGAATGACGTATTATCTTTCTCAACTAAATATCGATCCATTTAGCTAAATTACATGTTGAATTACAGGACCATTCATTTGTTCATAATCTTTAAGAGGCAAGGCATGTCATTGCGCATTCCCCAAGTTCTCTCACTCCACTTCTCCACTTAACCAAAACCTATATCACTCCACTTTGTCACTCCACCTCGTCACTCCACCCTCGTAGAGATTATCGTTAAGATCCACAAAGCTAGAAAATGTGCACTCTTTTGTTGAGTCGGACTCAACTCCCCTCTAGATTGTTTTGTTTGGGGTGGGTGAAGTAGTGTGGTGGTGGTTCCACCAGCCGGTTTCTGCCGGTGTGATACAAAACGTTATTGGTTTTTCTTGTTTCTTCCTTTGACAGTATTTCCGAAAGACGCAGATGCTTCATTCTTAAAGGGAAGCCGTGTACGATGATTCAATGCCGTGTCGCAGTTAAGTACTCTACGGCTACAATAGTGAATAAATAAATATATCATGTTAAATCGTTATACATACCATTTCCTCTGGTACCCAATAGGATCCATCTAGATAAGCCTAGACCCTATCCACTTGATAGTGGATCGAATTAAATAAAAAGTCCAGTGACCAGTCACTGTCAAGGAGATTATTCTATTCTCCATGTTTAAAGCAGCATCTGTTACCGTAGCGACATGTACCGAACTTTGCCCAGTTGGCGCATGGCTTCAGTCTCCATTTTGGTGGTCTTTCTACCAATTTCAATTCATTCTCTCCGTGTGCAAATTGGCATTTGTTACCATATGGACAAACTCCCATCTTCATGTACGATGCACACATTTCAGTCTTGTATAATTGGGTGTTTACCATTGCAGTAGCGGCTGTGGCAACTCTTTCTTTGCGATGGCGTGGTTTTGATCCTATCACTGTCGGCGTTGGTGTTGGTGTAGTCACTATGTTCTGTTGCTGTTGCTGTTGTTGTTGCTGTTGTTGAACTGGTGTTTGTTCAAAGTTGAACACTTCATCATCAATACATGAATAACTTGGTGTAGTCACCATTGGATTGAATTGATTACGTTGAAACGTTTGAGGTGCCGGCACGGCATATTGGATACTCTCAATATCAGCTGAGAACATCTCATCCATGTCATTGTATAAAGTGTTAGGAAGTAAAGACAGTTCATAGTTGACTCCCCAGTTAGCTTTACTACCCAACCCATACGTAGCCTGTTGTGGCTGCTGCTGCTGCTGCTGTTGCTTAGCTTGGCCCTGGAACTGTAACTGCTGTAACTGAACATTCATACCAATCGTAGTAGCACTACTACCACTCATAGTCAGAGACAGAGAAGTAGTCTGCCACAAATCAGGAAGCAAATCGCCGTCTAACCCAAAATCCGAACTAGATGAGTTGATCGACGAAGCAATAGGTGACGACCGATGCTTAGGAGCAATAATATCTATACTCATCGTCCCACTCCCAAATCCATTCACCATCTGTGCATTCATTGTATGTATATATAACTTTGTAAAATATAAAGGAAAAAATGAACCACCTCCGGTGGTACGACGATCCTAGTTATATATATACTCTCAGAGTGAAATATGTACTCGATTTCTGATGGCCTCTCGAAATCGCACAAAAACTTCCTACTGAGGGGATGGGAAAAGAGGAGATGAATGTCAACACACGATTAAATTAGGAATTTCTCAAAGTATAAAACCCAACATGGCACACGAACCCCGTGCCGCAGTAGTCAAAATGTCAGGGAGAGGAGTAAAAGGATTGGATTGTGATTCACCTGTGTGGTGGAAGAATAGTATTGGGGAAAGGCTTACGGTGGTTGTTGTCCATTCTATTCAGAGATTGCAGAAATATCGCGGATGAGGTAATCGTGCTAAACTCCACCGCAAGCGTTTGTAAGGTTCATCATCATGATGATGCCATACTACCTCTGTCTCCTCTTTCCTGCTTCTCTAAGTTGGGGTGAATTTGGTTATTCTTGCTTCTTTGTATTACCGATTCTTCTCCTCTATACCTGTACATACGGTTATCTGATGTCTACTTGTGCCGTAGTGCCCTTTGCTCTAAAATCTACTTCTATGAGGGGTATTTCTTGCTTGTCTCTTGCTTGCGTTTATTTGTACATCACAGGATCGTTCCCATAAACAGCTCCTTAACGAACGCTCATACCATTTTTTTTAGTCCCCATCCCCTCTCTCTCTCTCTCTCTCTCTTTCTTTCTCTTCTTCTTTCCTTTGATCGTCCTCGTCCCCCAATCGGCCCCAATCGGCCTTGCCCCCAAATTGGGGAATCCGGCCCTGGAGTCTGGCCCTCCCCTTCTTTCCTCGCCTATGGCCTCACTTTCGCAATCCCTGTTCACTTTGATTTTCCTCCTCTAACTGAGGCATACGCCTGAGATGAACCTGGCCGTTTCGAATTTCACGCGGGTAGTCGGATAAATAGACGCAAGGGAATTTTCTACCCTCAAACCTGTCTGTTCTTTGTTAATGAGAGTTTTTTAAAGCGGAGTGTGGGTTGGGTTTTCCCCTCCATCTAAGAATGCTAGCATTAAAAAGATAAGATGGGCTCCTCAAAGGTAGGCTCAGTATTGTGCGATAAAAAGGAATGGGTTGAGCTGCATGTGCTATGAGCCTTCTCGCTAATGGTTCTACTTTTAGTGATAGCCTGTCTGTTTTCTGTTTAGTATGGTTATTTGGTATTTAATTCTTATTGTACGGTGGTTGCATCCCCACATTTGTCCATGGCTTTCACACTACTTGTTTTGGGGTACTCTTTCTGGTTCCATAGCCTTCCTTGTGCTTATGTCCCTACATTTTGCTTGTCCTCCCAAGATGCTGTTGTACCCCTACATACGATATCTACAGATTTACAGCTACCAAACAACGCAACCGCACTACAACGCAACTTTACCATAATTCTCCTCTATCCTGCATTATTAATCAAACACTCCTATTCTTACTTGCATCCCGCATCCCGCATCATCTATCTCCATTTGATACAGCCCACTCACCAACCTCATTATTGTTGGGAGGTTATCCTCGGCTCGCCTCCTCAGGTTAAATCCACTGCAATGTTGCAAAATTATCCTAATGAGATTGATCACTCTCAGGAACAATCTCAGGTTACCTAATAGATTGATCAAACCTAAATTTATAATCAGCACCAGCATTAGCATCATGACTAATATGTATGCTAAATCTTGGTACAGACTTGCTCCATCTTACATTCATTTACCTTTTAACTACTACACTAAATGCTTTATGGGTACTTCGAACTCTATACTGTTCTCCTCTCTTCTCCTCTCTTCTCCACTAATAAGCTGTTCATTCTGGGTTACTCTTTGGATTACTCTTTGGGTTACTCTTTGGGTTACTCTTTTCTTGTTGGATTACTATTCTTCTCCGATATCTAGTCCTTTAATGGATTTATAAGCAATACTAATAACTCCTCATTTAAAACTCTCCTAAGATCACCATGATAACCGATATCTCCCCTCACTCTAATTCTCAAGTTATCTGTCAAATCCATTTGTTTTAATCTTTTTCGAAGAATTCAACAGAATTCTGTCAAAAGTTTGACAAATTATCAACCTACCACATCAACATTTGCCAACATTTTAACATCATACCACTACGTTCCTTCACAACTTCAACACGTTTTTGAATTTGCTTTCTTCTGTCTTTCTTTACTTGTCAAAATTCAACCATATAAGTATCACCTACAACATCTCTAAATACAATTCCATCACTAAAAATAATCATAATGATCAAAACTACAGTCTACATCAACTCTAGGCTACCCTCAATCCACTTCTAACACACCTCATATCCTCCTTTATTCCTCTCATAACAACCTCCCAACCCATTCCTAAATACATCCCATAATCTAAATCATCAATAATTTCTAAGTTTTCAGATTCACAAATCAAATTAACGCGTCTGGTTTTGTTGTTTGCAAACATCTTTGTTAATGGTAACCTCCAACAACTTGAAACTACATCTTGACTGGTTCAAGAGTGAGTTACCAAATACACCTTCTAAAGATCTAATAGACCTTGTGCTAAAACCTTTTCCTGCAGCTTCAATCAATCAAGTAACCGTTGATCGAAGTCAAGAGCTGATACAACAGAATATTGAAAGACACGATCTTACTAATGGCGGAAGTCCTAATAACGGTTCAAGAATACAACAAGATACTATTCGAAATAATCAAATATCAAATGGGTTCCATCAACAACCTTCAATAGTTCAAAATCAAAATCGCCTCCTCCCATCTCAAAGACAAGAACAGTTCCAACTTCCAAAGACTCAGTCTCAGACTCAGACTCAACAATCTCGTATACTCAACAAAGGGCTGATCCAATCAACAGATGCACGTAAACCCCAGGATCTACAAATAGACGACTCAGAATGTTACGACCACTACCTAGAAAGCGATGACGATGATCTAATAGAAGCAGTAATCAACCTGAGCTCGAAACGTTCAAATGGATCAGATCACTCTCAATCTCACCAGTCTAAAAAACAAAGACTAGATAACATTCATTCTTCCATAGATAACACTACCAGCGATATGCATAATGACTTGATCAAATTGATTAAACTACAAGAAGAGAAAATCAACTTGTATGCTGAAACCTTGGCCGTGTCATGCATTTTGTCTGGTGAAAGCAGGGATGACCACAACAAGAAGATCTTTCAACCAAGACTAGAATCAATTGATCAAAAGATATTATCATTGAAAAAGAGTGGCCTTGATGATTTCATGAGTGAAAAATCAAGTCAGCAGTCAATTCTAGATGACCTGAACGGCTCGGTGCATAAAGCAGACCCTATTGTGAAGGAATCAACAAATGCTTTTTCTCCTAAGGAGATGACACCACCAATAAAAGCACCGAGAATGACATCAACTCAAATAGAAAGTCCACAGGCTTTTGACGACTCAGACGTTTTCACTGAAAATGACGACTTCGAAGTCTCTGTACAACCTCCTCCTAAGAAAACTACTCCTGTAGTAGAAGCTTTTAGTTCGGAGACTTTTGCAACCAATATAGAAGAGGCAAGACAAGTAGTGGCTGCAAGAAATGAGAGACAAGAAATCACGAAAACTGTCCAAATAATGCAAGAGGTGGAAGACGTGGAAGATGACTTTGGTGAACATTCCATGGAGGGATTATACACACAGTCGCAAGAAAGAGACGATATAGAAGACTTGGGAAGTTTCATTATAGACGAAGACGTCGAGGAAGATGAATCATACGCTGAATCAGACGCTAGTGTCCACTCAGAGGAAGAAAAGAAACTCAAGAAAGAGCCTATGTCAACTAATTATGAGGATTACGATGATGACGACGTAGAAGAGATTGCTGACTTCACTACCCAATTGAATGAGGAAAGAGAGTTGAATAATGTCGTTGAATTGATTTCCGACGAAGAAGACGACGCTCCTACTGATTGGGCAGTACCTGCAAAGCCCCATATTGAAGAAATTGAGAGTGACTTTAGTGACGGAGACGACGATATGTTGCGTCTGATCCTAAACAATGAGAAGGCAATTCCAAACACTGAAACTGTTGCCGTCTCATCTTCGACCAACGGCAGAAGAGTATTGGCTGGAACAGAACACTTTATAGACGAAGTTTACCAAGTTTTGGAATCCGTATTCAAGTTAAAGGAGTTTCGTCAAAACCAATTGGAAGCAGTTACGTCGTCGCTTTTGCGAAAAGATGTATTTGTATTGATGCCAACTGGTGGTGGTAAATCGTTGTGCTACCAACTCCCCGCGTTGATTGAAAGCGCAGGTAATAGTGGTACTACAGTAGTAATCTCACCTTTGATCTCACTTATGCAAGATCAGGTCCAGCACTTGGTGGACTTGAACGTCAAGGCGGGCATGATCAGTTCCAAGGCAACGGCAGATGAAAACAAGTTAATGATGAACTTGTTTAGAGAAGGGTTCTTGAAGATTGTATACCTTTCTCCAGAGAAGGCCAATAAGTCTGTGATGGTGCAAAGAGTTATAGAGAAGTTGTACAACAACAATCAACTTGCAAGAGTTGTGATTGACGAAGCACATTGTTTGAGTTCTTGGGGCCACGATTTCAGACCCGACTACCAAGGGATGGGATTTTTCAAGCAAAAGTTCCCCAAGACGCCATTGATGGCATTAACAGCGACAGCTAATGAAAAAGTTATTAAAGATATCATGCACAATCTCAATATGAGAGAGCCCTTGTTTTTGAAGCAGAGTTTCAACCGGTCCAACTTGTTCTATGAGATCAAGTGGAAGTCTGCCAACCACCTTGAGGTGATCAAGGATTATATATTGGGTAAACAGAATGGCAAGACAGGTATTATATATTGCCATTCCAAACATTCGTGCGAGCAGACGAGTGCCAAGTTGAATTCATATGGACTTCGTACTTCATTCTATCATGCTGGTATGACACCACAGGACCGTACCACTGTTCAAGAGCAATGGCAAAAGAACAAGCTCCAGTTGATATGTGCGACAATTGCATTCGGAATGGGAATCGATAAACCAGACGTGCGGTTTGTCATTCACTTGTATATCCCCAGAAGTTTAGAAGGGTACTACCAGGAGACCGGAAGAGCAGGTAGAGATGGGAACTATTCTGAGTGCATCATGTTTTATTGCTACAAGGACGCTCGACTGTTACAGAGTATGATTCACAGAGACGAGGAGTTGACGCGTGAAGGTAAAGAGAGTCACTTGGCAAAATTGAGGCAGGTGGTTCAGTATTGTGAGAACACTACAGATTGTCGTAGAGCTCAAGTGTTGCAGTATTTCAATGAGCAATTCAAGGCAGCTGATTGTCACAAAAAGTGTGACAACTGTGCCAATGCCAGCAGCACGACTGTAGTTGAAAAAGACTGTACTGACTACGCCAAAGACATTATTCGGATGGTACAGTCGATGCAAGGCGAAAAGGTAACGATATTACACTGCCAGGATGTGTTTAAAGGATCCAATAACAGGAAGATTCTTTCGATGCGTCACAACGAGAGTCCGTACCACAGCAAGGGAAAGCACTTGGACAAGACGGATTTAGAGAGAATCTTCTTCTACATGTTGAGTAAGGAATGCCTAATGGAATACCAAGTGATGAAGGCGGGGTTTGCATCAAATTACGTTCGTCTTGGCCGGAATGCCAATCAGGTTTTGAATGGAACACTTAGTATTAAGATTAGTTTCAGTACGAAGCTGCTGAGACCAAATTCAACTTCGAATTACGCACCGACGACTACGAGCAGAGTAACTTTAAGGGCCAATGACAATTTGAACAATTTTCGGTTCCTGGATACGTTTGTAACTGCGCGGCAGATCTCGAATGGAGACTATGGCGCAACAAGTACCAACGAGACACCGAGCCAATCGGCGTTTGTAACGTTGAACAAGATCCGACTTACATTATCAGCGGACAAGGGAATCATGATTGGACAAGTTCTTGCAGATCAAACGCTCCGCGATATGGTGAAGAAGTTGCCAACCAATAAGCGAGACTTTGCCAAGATCACAGCGATTACGAAGGAACAAGTTGAGTACTTCAACTACTTCAAGAAGGAGTTGGGTATCCTATCTAGAGAACGCAAGAAAACAAGTAATACAGAGGAGGCGAGCCAAGGAGTAGTTGTTTCGCCATACTTCCAGAATAGCCAACAAGACCAGTCAGTAATGAATTCATTGAGAACTGCCATCTCACTGCAGTCAGGTAGTAAATTACCAGTACCAAGTAATAACAACAATAACAAGAATCAAAGATACAACAAGTCGCTGCAGCGAAGTTATAGAGGGGGCAGCGGAGGAGGAGGAGGTGGAGGGGGCATACGTAAACGAAGCCAAGGCAGTTCATCTCAAAAGAGAAAAGCGTCGCAGAATACGGTAAGGAAAGCATTGAAAGGGATGCCTATGTAATTTAATAGATAGAGATGGGGGTAGACAAGAGACCCCCTTAAGTAAAGCCACCACACACTTAGTAGAGATTCCTTTCTGGAGTTAAGAACCAGTACTTGCAAGGTTCAGCCGTTTAAAAGAGAACAATGTAAAAACAGGAAATATCCCTCAAAAGATTAAGTGGGCTCAGGAGCCCCCAAATTAGACACTTATCATGGAAGGGTGAAAGGAGATGGATATTTTATGTTTGAGACAGCAACGGTGACTATTTGTAGATTTATGAAGGGAATTTTTCTAAACGATAATGAAACATCCATTTTATAAGAGGCTTCTCAAGGAACATAAGAGTCTTTTGTCAAGTACACCTGCGGGGATCACACTTATATCTAATAGTGATGAGTTGACCAAGTACCTCTTCCAGGTTACGATAACCAACCATAGCATCTATAAGGAACTGGAGTTGTATTGTTTGAGTGTGGATATTACCAAGGATTACCCAGTGGATTCACCACGTGTACAGTTCGTCAAGTATGTAATGGGCCCAGAAGGAGATAACAGGGAGTCTGTAATACCGATGCACCCACATGTTTACTCTAACGGACATATATGTTTGAATGTTTTGGGGGAAGATTGGACCCCTGCATGTTCAATAGAGAGTATTTTGGTGAGTATTCAATCGATGTTAGATACAAACACAAAGTTGGAGAGACCAATAGATGATGAGCAGTATTCAAAGAATGCGCCTTTGAATCCTAAACTGACTCGATTTGTTTATCATGATGATGATGTTTAGGTGGTGTTTGTAAATGAGAGAGGGGATGTCCTATGTCAAAGCAATTGAGTGTTATGAAATGAGTTTGTGAAATTGAATGAGTACATTAGTAGATCACACAGCAAAGTACTTAGTACCATACAGAGCACCGAACAACAGTAGAATATATAAGAATAACCTTAGACTAATAAATTAAGGAATGTATAATATAATAAATTTCAAGTACTAAATCAAGCATTAGGCTCAAAGTAGTTAGATCATAAGATCAAGTGTTAAGATAAAGAGTACATTATACATAAAAGAATAGAGGTGTGCGTCTATTAAAGTGGAGAACTAATCAAACTTGATGATCAGTCAGTTTAATCATTCTATATTCAATCATTATTGAAAAGTACTGTAAATAATCACACAAACTAATCCAACTGTTAGAGGTCCTCGTGCTCCACAATGAACATAACCACCCATAACATCAACTCATACTTAATCGGAACCCCCCCCTATACACAAGCCAAGCCTCAAGACAATCAACCCTCTCTTCTATTCATCACTGCCTCAAGTTCTAGAGGCATCACGTGGGTGTACGTCAAACCAAACGCAATTAAACTCGGCACAAACGGATTAATTGAAGAGGGGTAGTGATTTCATCAAGCTGTCCAATAGTAAACATCGATAGAAGAAATTGTTCTTGTTTAGGCATCCCTACCGTAATTACCGGCAAAATTTTTCATTCGATGCCAATTTAACCAAGTGAGTGAGTCAGTTTAACTACAGATCATTCAGATTGAATTCACTTTAGAGATGTAGTGAATCATAGTTTATACTCTCTACGTCATAGTTGGTTAGCCATTTTTTTATTTCTTTCTTAAAATTGACCGATACCTCATCGTCCCATTTCCAAAGGACTCGTAAATAAAGGAGAAACTACAAATTTTCTCGGTTGGCAGTTTAGTGGTAACCTGGTCCAACTATTTGCAGTGGAAGAGGGGTTCGACCTCCCAACAAGCTTTGCATAATAAACTAGCAAGCCTGGCCATATTTAAGATTTTTCGTGTTCAATTCAGGAATTGAATCACAATCCCAACTCCGAGACCGCTGCATGTACAAAAAAAAAAACCGCACGTTGAGACATGGTTAACACCCATAAACAGATACCCAAAAGGAGTGACGTTATGATCCAGTATGATATTTGAGAGGTTACAGTATTGTAGAATGCACACATATACGAATCACATCCATAACAACACCAATACCTCTAGAGCTTTCTCCTTGGAGGCTATCCAGCCACAAACCAAAAGCAAATAATAAAAAGACAAAAAGAAACAGGTGTGTCGAAAAAACACTCAACAAAATTGATATATAAAGAGATTAACATCACCAGTTGTAAACCTGTCGATAGCAAATTTGTTTGCTCATATATATTTTAGTATATACAAGGAAGTAGATTCTTTGAATAAGAGATCTCGAGAAAGAACAAGTATTGATGAGTCAAACGTCAATTGAACAGGCTTGCGATTCCTGCCGGAAGAGAAAGTTGAAATGTTCCAAGGAGTATCCCAAGTGTTCCAAGTGTGTTCAACATGGGTGGGGATGTTGTTATAGTCCACGCACAGTTCGTTCGCCGTTGACTAGAGTGCATCTTACCAGTGTTGAAAACAAGGTAAAGCACTTGGAAAACTTGGTAGAGTACTTATTGCCAAAGTACTTCAACATTGAAGAATTGCTCGCAAATGAAACATACAAGAAGGAATTAGTGGATTACAAAAACCTTCTTGCAGCAACATTCCAGGATGATGACGAGTACGCAGCACCTGAAATGGATAGCACGGACTCGACAAACACGACTGAGAACGGCACAGAAAATGGCGACCACTACCACAACGGAACCAGCGACCACCCTTTAGATGGGAGCAGCCAACAGTCTCACGGAAGCTCCCACGAATTGAGTCGCCAACCCTCAAAGTCCGAAGACCAAAAGAACATGCAATCGAACCAATTGCAGCTTCAGTTTACTCCATTCAGTCCACAAAAACCATCGAATCCATCCGATCAACCAAGAGGAGTAATGGCAACAGAGTCGGCATTGACCAAGTCGATCAAATCGTTACAAGGAAAGTTTGACTACGAAGCCTACAACCCTACATTTATCAATGTATCCTCCTCATTGGATAACTCGGTAGCACACTCCCCTACACATTCCATTGCTTCCGACGACGATTTCTTGCTCTTCCCATTGCAGCAATCAAAATCGCACCCAGAAACAATTTCGTCACTGAACGATTACAGACGTATAGATGAAATCAAGGTGAAACAGGAGATTATCGATGACTTTATGTTGAACAATATCCCAACAGACTTAAAGGTGCCCACGGCTACCTTCAAATTCACTCCTCCTGCAGCCAAAAGACAGGAAAACAGAACAAACTACGTGCCTGGTTATTCCTCAATTGCACAAACAAACCCTCACACAAGTAACAATTCCCTCACATCCCCAAGCTCACTTCTCTCGTTGAACTCATACAACTACCCAGACTCAGAAGACGAGTTTGATACTAGAAAAGTGCGAAAACAACACGAAGATGAAGCTTTGCAACCTTTAAAGAAATGCAAAACAAGCGAAAAAGCTACAGACTTGTTTATGGACACTTCAAATTACGATTTCTTTGATGAGGTTATGGATGACCCTATTATAAATGTTTAATATGCCTTTTTATTTTAATGATTTATGCCTAATGATTATTGGTGAACACTGGAAAATTTTGTAAGAAATGTGTGATAAGAATGTGTAGTTGTAGTTTATTCGAGTAAACCGTATCAAGTACGTTTAAGATAAGGCTGGACCTTAATATTGAGCCTTTTTAATTTAAAGTATAAGTTGAGGCAACTGATTTATACAGGATACAATCATGATATGTGTAACTCGAAGGATTCTCAAAAGTCAATTATTGAAAGGAAATACATTCCATACAATTATGGTCCCAGAATCAAATAACAATAGATTGAAAATGATCCCACTTATCCAACCCCCCCACCCACAAGGTGCTCGCAATGTTCTGGCAACTAATCTCTTCAAGGCTTGTCGCCAGCATCCCTGTGGAATCTTTTAAATACAGGATCACCATAAGAGATAGTCAAGACATATGCAAGACAGAATAGAAGATAATAGAAGATTGCAATCTATTCTGATAAGAACTAAGCATAGAATCTTCTAACAATAGTGGTGCGATAGAAGGTAGATTTTAACCATGTGAGTTTCTCCTTTTATCCACTTTTACCGTTGGATTTCGTTTCTTCTTTAGCTCCTATCATTGTCGCACTTGCTCAATGATCTAGTATATATTTATATGAATTCTCTTTACTCTATTATATGTTAGTTTCCAGTTCACTTACTCTTCACATCCTTCATCTCTCTCTCATCTCCCTCTCTCTTGACAGTTCTCATTCTTTCCAATCTCACTTCCTCAACACTAAATTTTAACCACTATAACAAATCTAGTAGATTCCATGAGGAGTACGGTTTTACTCCTCACTTGAAAACGTCATTACAAGACTAATAAGAAAATGCATATGTTGACAGAATTATACTTAGTGTAAAGTAGCAATTATGATATTTATTGTCAGCTCAACCAACTTACGTTAACTCTTATAAACATTTTACTGTGGTTTACGTTTATCTCTTTATATGTTCCCTGTTGACTCATTTATTGAATCCGGTTATTCTTTGTTATTCAGTTGCGTACTCAATTTCATCAGTCAGATAAGTTGAGTGATTTGTCTCGCGCTTTATCTGTAAACAGACCCAATAATTCATTTCTAACAAACTACACACTTCTAACCCACCTCTCCTTGTTCACTCTTCACCTCCTCCACACCTTGCACCTATAGCAAAACATGGAGTTAACGGGACCCAATTCCGATTCTCGATCTTTCCCAAAACAAACGGAAAAAAATGATGAAAACGTGCAAGACTCAAAAAAAATCAAAACATATAAAAGAGAAAATCCCCCCTTGGGTCCAATTTTTTTTGATAAACACAGCACAGCAATACCAACGACAGCACTCACCTGAGTAGGCTATAAGAACATCCAAGACTTGTAGCACCCGCGCGGACCACATCACCAACAGACCACTCCTTTGTCTGCGTCAATTATTCACCCAGTTTTCATATTAATCTTATTTTTATGTGCGTTATTACTAGTGCTATTCAGTATGAACAAGATAAGGAACGTTATCTCGTTGAAGTCGCGGAACGTGTCTAAACAGATCCAGCGGGCTCTTCAAGAGCTCACTGAGGCTTTGGGAGGGGCACACCCTCACCCAGAGCCTGTTCCAGTCCCTGTACGTGTACCTGTCAGGAGCGGCTCATTTCCAATTGGACCAGCAGGAATGCCGAGACGGTTCTCGACCTTCCTTGCTGGAATAGGAGGAGTGTGTCCCCTTCTGGGCAGAGAGTTTGCGGGAAGGCGGTGTTTCAGCTCGTTTGCTGCTACCGCCAACCCAGACCTGTTTTTTAAATTTAACCGTTTCACCAACTTCCACCACAATTTCCACCACAACTTCCGCTCAAGACAATTCTTTGGCAAGTACAAGTGGTTTATGAAGTTCTGCAATGGCGGTCGCTTCTTTAGCTCTCGCGCTGGAGCGTCGTCTGCGCAAATGTTCCGCAACTGCTTGCATCGCAACGGTAGCGGCTTTATGTTTAGTAACTTTTCACAACCGAAACAGAACCCCTTCAGATTGAAGTTGTATACACAGAACATGCAGATCACCTATAGGAGTATCATGTGTCTGTTGAAGGACAAGTTCTCGGAGCTTGACCACTACAAGGAGAGTAGTGGCATTGATGCGCAAGGCTTGGCCACACGCTTCACTGACTCCAAACCCACCCCTAAGAACCACCGTGTAAGAACACACGCATCATTATCACCAAAGCACCACAAGGTGACACTCGATTTGGCTCGCACAGATTCGACTGCAAC
Source organism: Kodamaea kaohsiungensis (nom. inval.) (assembly GCA_030558205.1). Classification (NCBI taxonomy): domain Eukaryota; kingdom Fungi; phylum Ascomycota; class Pichiomycetes; order Serinales; family Debaryomycetaceae; genus Kodamaea; species Kodamaea kaohsiungensis (nom. inval.). The sequence continues at coordinate 5,327 of JAJMRZ010000048.1, read as the reverse complement.
CGCACAGGAACGTGCAATGTACGACCACGAAAATAGCGGCTCGTACATTGAGTTCCCCATCAACTTTGACATCAGCATACCGACGGAAACCATCTTGAATGATGAGGTGTTGGAGGAATTGCTTGTGAATGTAAAGCACTTTCAATCAAAGATGGTGGAGTTCAAGAATGACATTGTGTGTTTGTTTGAGTTGGGCGAGTTGCCAATCAAGTATATCAAGGAGAGACAAGTGTTGAGAGTGTACTTCCCCAACTGTGACTACAATAAGCTCGAGATGTTGTGTCGAGAAAAGAATGTAACTGGGGGAGTCATCTACGAAGACTTGGGTGAGGACACCTTTGAGGCCGAAGTTGTGGCCGCTACTGCAGCTGCGGCTGCAGCTGTGGAAACCACCGCCGCACCTCATAGAGAAGAAGCCATGTCGGCCAGCATTTCTGTAGCATCCACCGTCGTATCTAGCGAAGACATTTTAAGCTCGTCGCTCTACGACTCGGACTCAGATTCATGCCTGTCATCGTACAGTTTTGACGAAGAAGACATTTTGTCTGATTCGTTGGTGCATCCATTGTCGAACGATGAAATTGTACGACTCGACTATGTACCAGTCGAACCTCGCATGAACCAAGTTAGCATACACAGTGGAGAACTCGATGAATTCTACTGGGTCGCTGCGTGATGCTTGATGCCTCCTTACGAACTCTATTTTTTTGGTTGTCTTTCCGGGTTTTTTTATATTAGTCTATTTATAAGTATATTCATATTTTTCTTGATGAATTTGATGTAGCTGAGGTGTAGAAGGGTGAAGGGTGAGAGTAGGTTGGGCTTGTTGAGGTTAAGATGAGCGTCTAGTGAGAGGTAAGTTATGTGAGGATAAGTTTAGTGAAGGTGAGTCAAGGAAGGTGAGTCAAGTGGAAAAGCAATGGGAAGTCAAGTGGAAAGTCAAGTGGAAAGTTGAAGGATGTTGGGAAATACAAAGACCAGGGGTTGGGTTCATTTTAGAATTAGAGTTAGGTTATATTTATGTAAGGGTGTACCGTACATCATCACCAATTACTTGATACGAACACAAACTCCTTACAATGTAAGAAGTTATGTCAATGAGACGATATTCATAAGAAATCACTAAGAATAGTATCATTATCGTAAAGGATAAGGTTCTCATCGTATGGTCTTAATTGTACAAAGAGCTTTTGTTTAATTAACTACGCTTAGTTTAGTGTAGATTATGATTTAATTGGTCTTCAAGTATGAGCAAACTACTACTATAGTTTCAACATAAGTTTCAACGACTCAAGTTTCAACTATTAGTGTTTCACTTACTTAAGTTTCGACTATTAACGTTTCAATCACTTAAGCTTTCCTTCTCACTTGACTTGACAACATCACGTACTATTAACTGCACTTACTTTAACCTACTTTAGAAGTTTCATTCTAATTAAACTCTTAAAACGTTACTAGAGTTTAATCATATACTTGTGAATTCTCCTTAATTTAACACCAACAGTAGATCAACATTCCATTCACTATAATCACTACAATCACTTCTATCTTTTCTTTACATATTTGATTATCTCCACTTTCACTCCACTTCCACTCCACTTTCATTCCACTTAATATTCAATCTCCACCCATTTCATTCTACATTCACCTCAAAATGGACTCTCCCATTGCTCAATTTCCCTCTAATACACACTAATACATACCTTCCCATCGCCTCCTCATCACCTCCTCATCGCCTACATCACATAACTCTCCCTCCTCTCCACTTCGTCCCCAACCGTCTTTTGCGAGCGTGTCCTTTTCAATACCACAATCAGAAAAACAAATACATAACAAAAAGCCAAAAAACTCACCCAAAAGAGAATACACGCCTCAAGTAGTACTCGTTTGTTTTGGGCTCAAGAGTTGTTTATCGTTTTACTCCGTGCTGTTAATTAGAGGGCATTCCCAAGAGAAACGGACTTCCAATTGATTTAATTAAGGAATCTTCAAACAATTAAGCTCCTTTGTTGATTTTCCCGCTTTACAATTTTATTGTTATTGGAGCACTTTTTGATCTGTATGATCTGACAAGTTTCTAGAGAACTTGATTATTATTGTGTTTTGTGTGAATTGGACTTTGACAAGTGGTTTTTTCAATCAGTGTACACTTACTAGCGTTTACTCCTCACCCCCTTGAATGTCATCTAACGACGAATTTGAAGACGCTGCGTCGCAGCAGTCTAGAGCTTCGAGTGGTAGCTTGAAGAATAAGAAGAAGAATAACCGTAAAAAGAATAAACAACAGAAGAAAGGTACCCCAGGTACTCCAGAGGAAGATCCTACCTTGAAAGCAGAAGACGGTACTCCAAGCGAAGAGGTGAAAGATGATGATTTGACGTCCAATAATGAAGAAGTCTCTGATAATGAGGAGTCCAAGAATGAGGATCAATCGGAAGAACCTAAAGAAGTGACGAATGAAGATCAAACGGAAGATCCTAAAGAAGTGACGAATGAAGAGAAGGATGAAACTCTTTCTTTGACAGAAAGAGAAGAAGCATTGGCTAATGCATCAGAAGCACTTGAAGGAAAAGAATCAGATAACGAAGATGATGCAGATGTAACCATCCAACATGACAGCGTAGACACATCATCAATAAGCAAGAATGAAGATAATACAGCCCCATCATCTCCCGCATCATCCACAACTCCGTCATTACCAAACAGAAAGTCTATCCAAGACTGTTTAAGGCTAGACCAACAAGATGCACCCTTCTTTGGCAGCCCTAAGAATGATGGCCAAGATGAAATCACAACCTTGGAACAACTTTCTACAACCTACGACAAGACAAGCTCCAACTATTTGTTACAATCTAAGTTCAACCAATTGAACAACAAGTTCTTGGCCAAGGACGTGAAAGCGAAAGAATCCATCAGTTCTGGAACTGAGAACATCAAGAAAACATTCAACGACATCAAGAACACCGTCGGTAGTTTCTCAGACATGTTTGCGTACAAGATAGATTGGGACTTTTGGACGAGGATCGTTAACGAATATGAACTGGTGATCAAGAATGAATCTGATGAATTGGATAAGTTAATCATGTCTGGTATACCAAAGGAATTCAGAGGAATCATCTGGCAATTGGTAGCCAAGCTGAAGAACTTCCAATTAGAGGAACTTTACATCCAATTAAAGAGCGAACCATCGACACACGAAAAGTCCATCAAAAGAGACTTGTCAAGAACAAGTTTCTTCACCAACGTAGAACAAGTTAACAAGGGAGATGAGTTATACAATGTGATCAAAGCATACTCACTCTTTGATCCTGACGTAGGATATACCCAAGGCATGATTTTCATTACAATTCCATTGATCATGAATATGAGCGACGCTGAATGTTTCTGTCTTCTTGTCACATTGATGAAGGACTACAAACTACGTGACTTGTTCAGCCCTCAAATGAAGGGATTGCACTTATTCTTGTACGAGTTTGATCGTTTATTGGAGATTTACTCGCCTATTTTGTACAACCACTTGGTGAAGCAGGGAATCAAATCATCGATGTATGCATCACAATGGTTTTTGACATTCTTTGCATACAAGTTCCCTCTTGACATGGTTTTGAGGATCTACGACATTATCATAACACAAGGTATCGAGTCCATCTTGAAGTTTGCAGTGAACTTGATGATTAAGAACGAGTCAACCTTGTTATCATTGAAGTTTGACAAGCTTTTGGGCTTCTTGAAGGACAAGTTATTCAACATCTATGTCAATGAAGAGTTTATCACAGCAACGAAGGAAGAAGGTAGCATGTCAAGAAGAGCATCCAAGAGATTCTCGATTTTGGGAGGATCCAAGAGAAGCTCTATGGCATCTGTTGCCTCGACCAACTCTAACTACTATAAATTGGACGAGTTGGTGCACGATTCTATGGAAATCAACTTGGAACCAGTCGAATTGACCAAGTTTGAGAATGAATTTGAAAACATTTACCTCAGCGAAACATCCAAGGCAGAGGAAATTGAACGAGTCAAGGAAGAGAATGGGGAATTGAGACACATGATAAAGGAATTGGAAACACAATATGCCATTTTGAACCGTGATCACATTGATGTAGTACAGAAGATGGTTGATATCAAGATCAAGTTACCAGAACTCTCCAATGATAATGACGATCTTAACAGACAAATAAACCAATTGAAGAATGACATTGTGGAGTTGGAAACCAAGACACTGGACTCACCTTCGTCACCAAACTCTCCACAAATAGAGGGGTCGCCATCGGTGATATCGACACAGGCAACAGAGACTTCGAGAGCTACGTCGTTACCAATGAGTATCGAAAACGATATCCAAGAGTTGTTGATGGAAAACGCACAAGCCACAGAGAATTGCGCCACCTTGGAAGAGGAATTGGACCAGTTGATTCTTGAGGACGAAGCGTTAACTAATGATTTGAAGAATTTTAAGAACAAGAAATGGTTTGGCAGATGGGGATGAGGTATATAGTAATATATGTATGCACAAGCATTGACTATGATAGGAGAGGAAAAGTAGGAGTGAGAGATGGTTGAAGTAGTGAGATTTGAGGTGTGGAAGTTTACACTGTTGAGTGCTAATAAGAGTAAAGAGAATAAGAAGAAGAGAATATCATGAGGGTGAGAGAACAATAGGAAGAGAAAGAGCTTTTAGATTCAGTCCATTAAACAGTATATATATTTCAGAGCTTTAAGATATCAATATAGTTCACTTTACTGAGAGAATAACAGTTATAATCAGCGTACACCCATTCATTGCACATACTCTACATTTGCAGCCATGTAGTTGAACCCCTTTGTGTCACAAATGATATATTCCAACACGTGCATATCCAGGGCATAGCCCTAATCTATATGCACTCCAAGTATACCGAAAAATTCTCATTGCAAAATCTTCACGCAACCAAAAGCGGATTGAAAATTTATCTTTCAACTACTCAAAATCTGTAAACAGAAGTAATCAACATGGGAAGAGGACCAAAGAAGCACTTGAAGAGATTAGCAGCTCCATCGCACTGGATGTTGGACAAATTGTCCGGTACCTATGCCCCAAGACCATCTGCTGGACCACACAAGTTGAGAGAGTCTTTGCCATTGGTTGTTTTCTTGAGAAACAGATTAAAGTATGCTTTGAACGGTAGAGAAGTCAAGGCTATTTTGATGCAAGAGCACGTCAAGGTTGACGGTAAGGTTAGAACCGACTCCACTTTCCCAGCTGGGTTCATGGATGTCATCACCTTGGAAGCCACCAACGAGCACTTCAGATTGGTCTACGACGTCAAGGGTAGATTTGCTGTCCACAG
>JAJMRZ010000047.1:0-56460 GCA_030558205.1 Kodamaea kaohsiungensis (nom. inval.) | reverse complement strand
CACTTCCACATCTCTCATCCTCTTTTTCTCACTTCACACTCCACACCCCTCATCCTCCTCCTCCTCATCTGTTTTTTCCCGCTTCCAAATTTATTTACAATTTCCCACCACTCTTTTCCCGGCCCTTTTCCTGTTCCTTTTCATTCCACCCATCCATCCATCCATCACTACCTCCGGAGATTTATACAAAATCTCTTCTCCTCTGGAAAAATGAAATGGGAAAAGAAGAAGGGGAAAGAGAAAAAAAAAAGGGAAAAAAAGGAGTGGTGGGTTCTAAGTGAACCCACCACGACTTCCGGATAAGCGAGGTGCGCGGCGGCGACAGCCGCCTAAGCACCGAGCGCTAACCCCCCAGTCTTTATATCTTGCGGGCAGTTTATTATATTTTGGAGTGAATGATCTGGCACATTCGCTGTGTTTTTGTAATTTTTTAATCCGTGGTTCAATTTTTGATAGGGAATATATTGGCAGTGATTGGTTAGAAACTCTAGATTAAATATAAAAAGTAGATGTTTACAGTGCCATTGAACAGTTTATTATCTGCTATTAAAGCTCTTGAAACAGGTTACTATTGCCTTACCTGTTGGTAGTTAATACAGGAAAGCTAAGAACTACGATGTTTGTTGTTGAATTGAAAGAGTTGACTTTAACCTATACTAATACGACAACAAATCCAGTAAATACAGTTACACCATTCAAACGGTTTTTGCTTTAGATCAATAGAAAGAATGAAAAGCTGCTTGTCAAATGGTTAGCTGTCAGTTATTGTAATGTTTGATATCATTACCCTAATTAGATTAGCGAGATGTCTAAAAGAGTGGAAACTATGAAAATGATAACATGTCATTTGATGCTCAAGCTTTGAGAATAGACAATACGCGGGGTTTGGGAATAGGTCAATTTGAAAGAATCTTTTAAAGTAGTACAACCGAAGTCAGTACACTAAATAGTGAGGTTAAATTCTTTGAATGGTTGAAAGAGCCACGGACTCTTTATGGAACCTTTCTTTGAACTTAAGATAGAAAATACAGATACATACAGGTATCATCATACACTTTCTTTTGCTTCATGGAACTTAGGGGAATAATTCGTATGAATACTTCTACGCCTTGGCTAATGTGAGTAGAAATAAACAACTACAGGTACTACGACTAGTGACAGTGGTACTTCAGATAAATTTATTCCTGGTCTGAAGTACTTTCGAATTCAGTAGGAATTTCATATAGAATGTTGCAATCGGTTCACAGTATTTTTGAATGCTTCAAGTTTTTTGAAGCATTGCGTTCTCTTGAAGAATTGTTTTCAATAGTCTTTAGGTCTAGTAGGGGAACTACGGAATTAATGTAGAGATTCACTATTGATGGCTAAAACTAGAAGTAACCTGAATGAGGCAGGTAATCAAAATCAAAATGGTGCGGTATTTAATGACACTTCATCCAGAACTCTTAACGAACAAACCAACGATGTGCATTCTACTTCTAGAGAGGAAGTACCACCAATTAAGGAAATACTTGGAAATACTAATCAAAATGATTTTGAAGAGAACAGAATTATGACTCCTCAAGAAATTAATGAGTTTCGTTGTCAGTCTTATCATCCTACAGTCACAATACCTGACGCAGTATTAAATGGAGATTCAAAAATCAGTGTTGGACGTACAAGATTATTGCTGACAACACTAGGAAAAGCCCCAAGTGAAGGTGGTATTCATTTTCTTAATTGGATATCTAATTTTGAAGATACATTGAAAGTACTAAATTTGATGTTGAAAAGTATTTAAGCTGACATATTTGATATTGCTACAAATATTTCCATTGCTGTGTTGAATAAAGGTGAATAAAGGTCCTTGGGCTAAGGATAATTATCAACGTTTGAAGCGTCATTTTTATCCTGAGTTCCCAGAAAGATTGTTGAAAGCAGAAAGAGACAAGCTTATCGTTACACCTGAAACAACACAGAATGGATTTGCTCTTCGAGTTGAAAACTACAAAAATTTGTATGATGAAATGTGATGAGGGTGAAAAGGTCTTATACAAAGCTAGTGAAGAACTTATTCTTGAAAACAATTTCAATGTTAGCGAGGTTTTCATGGAAAAAGTCTACGAAACTCCGACTAACTTTGAGGAGCTTTTTAAAGGAATTGGGAGTTGGAACAGAATTAAGAGAAGTACCACTAGTCAAAAAAGTGCTATTTCTGTAATTAGAGCACAAGTTAATTCTAATCAATATAAGGACGATGATAAGTGCTCATCGTGTCAAGATACTGGCCATACGTTCTACATGTGTCTGAAATTAGAAAAATCTCTTCATTTGAAAAAAGGAGAATTATCATCCTTCTTGAGAGACCAATGCATAGATGATCAGAAGCAGAAACGGTCCTACAGATCTAGAGATTAGTATAATTACAATGAAAAGGGAAGGAGAAGAAACAAAAATCGCTCAAATAGAGGTCGTAAGAATGATACTAGAGGCTTTCAAAATGCCATTCATACAAACAAGGACAACCCGTTCAAAAGATATAAAAGTAACGAAGCTTCAGACCATAACAAGGGTTGAGACTGTAACGAAGATATTAGAGAAACAACACATATTGCACTGGCGAGCAATATCTCGTACATGTTGAATAATTTCGGAAGTGATCTTGTGTTAATTGACTCTGGTTCGTCCGTAAATATCACAACAAACCTTGAACATGTCCATCATGTACAAAAGTATAAATCTCCGATTGATACTATTACTGGTAAAGGTATGACTTATGGAAAAGGGACTATTTCTTAGAGATGACTGAAAGTGCCATTAACCTATAGAACACCTACTCTTAGTCTGTTTGGGTTCCAACTATTGGCGCTGGTAAATTGTTTAGCATAATATTCGTTGATAGGAGAGTGTACTCTTGTTTGAGCAGAAACCTTTCAAAATAACGATAATCAATCTGTGTTAACTCTGAAATATTCTGAATCCACACAAATTTACTTTACCTACTACCACTGATTGTTTACTATTATCAAAGTATAGTGTTTGGCCATATGAACTACCTTTGCCAAGGAAGCAGTTAAAGTATAGTGATACTAGTACTGCTATAGTTTTCCTTGTATTCAAAATTTATGAAGTGTTCCTTACTTGGAGTCATCTAAACGTATTGGTGTCTTGTATAAACTGTCACTTAAATATTTACATGATCAGTAACTACCCATGTCATTTAAAAAGGATTTATCTCTTTGGTTGACTATTGTAGGCTCACCATCCGATGTTTATTCTTTATGAAGAAGCTCTAGATTTTAGCTAGGATTGTTTAGACTTCCAGGTTCGGAGTTTTGAGCAGTTCGAGGGCAGTAAATTCGCAGTGAAACCTTCAGGTTAGAAGTGGTGAGTTAGTGTCCTTCGCTTAATCTTTGCAGTAGTTTAATCACACATCATATGGTGGAGTTCAAGGAGTTTACTTGAGTCTCTCAGCAAGAACTGGTGTATTCTAGAAGTTAAGGGTCTTCCTTTTCTCCTCGATTTATCGAAAATACTTCAAAAGAATCTGCGCCGTATTAATATTCATTCGGACTACTTATAGGTCGAAGCCATATTGATTCAGGTTGGTCTTTAGATTGTATATCGTGTAACTTCTTCAATTAAAACAGGAGGTTCTAACCGGTTTCAAAGGCATCTAGAGAGTATGTGTTACCTAGGCATGCTTTCTACATCACTATAAACATAAGTAGTACATCTAAATCACCAGTGGAATGTGCACTTCATAAGTTCATTGACACAGAACACCCCTAGCCTTAGATTTGAGTGTTCCTATAACCAGAAATAAAACCATTCAAAACCATATTAACAGCCAAGTATAGAAGCGACAAATTGCGATAAGGGAAAACTGAGACTGCCAACTTTATTCTAAAACATTGGTTCACCTTGGTAATTTAATTTCTTTTCTATTTGCTGACTAAGAATACTGTTTTGTCTAGTCACATGACAAATATTCAATCGTGTTTCTTTTAAAAAAAAAATCGAAGCATATATGAATGTGAAGAAGTTATAATGAATTTCATCAGTCTATAGGTCACCAGTTTCGTATATAATTATCTAGATGAGTTCATATATTAATGATTTTTATGTTATATGCATTATGGCAGGTAATTCATTCTTTGTTTACTCTTCAGTTCACTTATTCTTTTTAGATTGCTTATTTTTGGTACACAACCTTCATTTCTTTCAATCATAGTCAGTAGAGTCAAGTCCAAGTTTCCATTAACACTTACTTTCGGATGCACTTGTATCTATCTTGTAAATTTACAGTCTTCTTATCCATTATGCGTGTTCTAAATAACCTAGTAACAGAGTTGTTCAGTCAGTGCACCATGTATTCTTACTGTACTTTTTAGATGCAGATAAAGCTTCCTGTGTTCAAATAAGTGATCGACGATTTTGAGTAAGCCGAGTAACTTATTGTATTCAGTTAGTATGAAAGACTTATAAATTGAATGGTTGCAAGACGCGTATCATATTTCTTTTCACTTTGATTTTAAAACAAACAATTTGAGTACTACAATTTTATACTTTATGACATGATATTAAATCTATAAGACATTGATGCGAACTCAAAGGGACCCGGGAATAAGAGAAATGTAAAACGTTAATGGAATAAACCGATTAAAAGAAGAAAGTTAAGAGGAAAATCAAAGTGAAAGAAAACTTCGATACAGCTGAAGCAGGAGCAGCCTGTTCATAAGTAGAAATGGAGTAAGTACCGACCAGGGCAGAACTGGAACTAGTTACGTATTGGCTAACAGTTTCCACGTTCTGTGTACTCTGGGTGTCGATTGGCAAACTCGTTGTTGCTGGAGCCTCAGGCTGTGCTGGAGTCTCAGCTGGGCCAGCTGGAGATGGTTCCGAAGCGGAAGGTGCTTCAGGTGCTGGAGCGGCTGGAACTTCGGTATTAGAAGCTGGGCCAGCTGGAACTTCGGTATTAGATGCTGGGCCAGCTGGAACTCCGGTATTAGAAGCTGGGCCAGCTGGAATAACAACTGTTGAAGCTGGACCTGCTGGAACAGTAATAGTAGAAGCTGGGTTAGCTGGTACGATAACGGTAGAAGCTGGGGTAGCTGGAACGTCGGTATTAGATGCCGGGCCTGCTGGAACAGTGACAGTTGATTCTGGAGTTCCAGGAACAGTTACTGTTGATGCTGGTCCTCCTGGGACGGTAACAGTTGACTCTGGTCCGACTGGAACATCTGTAGAAGATGCTGGTCCGACTGGAACATCTGTAGAAGATGCTGGTCCGACTGGAACATCTGTAGAAGATGCTGGTCCGACTGGGACATCAGTAGAAGAGGATGGTCCGACTGGGACATCTGCAGAAGATGAAGGTCCAACTGGGATATCAGTAGAAGAGGATGGTCCAACTGGAACATCTGTAGACGATGTCAAACTTGAAGGTGGCAAGGTAGTCGACTCAATGCTGGACGAAGTAACAGTTGATGAATTCCAATGGTGTTGAGATGAAGAAAGGCTCAGACTCAGGGTAATGGAAGCGGAGCTAACGCTGATAGTGGAGAAAGAAGTTGGAACCTCAACAATCTCAGTAGCAGTCTCACCAGGAGTGGCAGTTACAAAGGAAGTTGTGGTAAAGGTACCAGTCCAAGTCTCAGTAGTTGTGACAGTTGGAACTGGAACTTCAATGACGACGATCTCAGTACCGTTTGGTCCAGCTGGGATAGTGGTGGTGATAGTTTCAGGTCCAGTCCAGGTGGAGGTAACGGTGGTGATTGGAGTTGGGACTTCGACAATCTCAGTAGCAGTCTCACCTGGGGTGGCAGTAACATAAGAAGTGGTGGTGAAAGAACCAGTCCATCTCTCAGTAGTTGTGACAGTTGGAACTGGAACTTCAATGACGACGATCTCAGTACCGTTTGGTCCAGCTGGGATAGTGGTGGTGATAGTTTCAGGTCCAGTCCAGGTGGAGGTAACGGTGGTGATTGGAGTTGGGACTTCGACAATCTCAGTAGCAGTCTCACCTGGGGTGGCAGTAACATAAGAAGTGGTGGTGAAAGAACCAGTCCATCTCTCAGTAGTTGTGACAGTTGGAACTGGAACTTCAATGACGACGATCTCAGTGCCGTTTGGTCCAGCTGGGATAGTGGTGGTGATAGTTTCAGGTCCAGTCCAAGTAGAAGTGACAGTAGTGATTGGAGTTGGGACTTCGACAATCTCAGTAGCAGTCTCACCTGGGGTGGCAGTAACATAAGAAGTGGTGGTGAAAGAACCAGTCCATCTCTCAGTAGTTGTGACAGTTGGAACTGGAACTTCAATGACGACGATCTCAGTGCCGTTTGGTCCAGCTGGGATAGTGGTGGTGATAGTTTCAGGTCCAGTCCAAGTAGAAGTGACAGTAGTGATTGGAGTTGGGACTTCGACAATCTCAGTAGCAGTCTCACCTGGGGTGGCAGTTACAAAAGAGGTGGTGGTGAAAGAACCAGTCCATCTCTCGGTGGTTGTGACAGTTGGAATTGGAACGTCAACAACAACAGTCTCGACACCATCAGGGCCTGGAGGACTTGTTGATGTAGTGGTTCCAACACCAGTCCAAGTAGAGGTGATGGTAGTTCTTGGAGTTGGCACTTCAACAATTTCGGAAGCGGTTTCACCAGGAGTGGCAGTTACAAAAGAAGTAGTTGTGATAGATCCAGTCCAAGTAACGGTTGTAGTAACGGTTGGGATAGGAACGTCAACAACAACAGTCTCGACACCGTCAGGTCCTGGAGGACTAGTAGAAGTGGTAGTTCCTACACCAGTCCAAGTAGAAGTGACGGTAGTTCTAGGAGTTGGGACTTCGACAATTTCAGTAGCGGTTTCACCAGGAGTGGCAGTCACGTATGAAGTGGTGGTGACAGAACCAGTCCAGGTAGTGGTTGTGGTGACAGTTGGAATTGGTACGTTAACTTCAATAGTCTTGGTGTTACCTGGAGCAGTGTTGTAAGGCAAGGTTGTGATAATGGTTCTGTCACCAGTGTAAGTTTTAGTGGTCACAACAACAACATTACCATCAGAGTCAGTACCAGCATTGTTATAGTTACCCCAGTTAAGAGTAATTGAGTTGGTAACAGAGTTGCTACCAGCACAGGTGTATCTGTTGGTGTAAGTGATGACATCAGCTAGACCACTTGGGAGAGTAGTAAGACCATCAATGAAAGGACGACCACCAGCTGGGACATTTCTGTATGTGACTTGATAAGAGTTGGCGTTACAAGTGAAGGTGTAGTCCAAGGTTGAAATACTTGATGGGAAGTACCAAGCATTTAATTGGGTAGCAATGGCAGCGTGAGCACTCGAACAGTCAAACTGCGCATTGTTGAAGCTGAAACCCAATACACCACTGGAGTAACCATTGGAACATTTACCAGCAGCAAGATAGTTTTGTCTTTTGTTAAGGGTTGGAGCAACTCTCAAGTTGTAAATAATATTGTCAGGGTTAGCCTTCACGTAACCACCTTGAAAGTTTGCGGTGGTTGAGATGGTGTTGGTACCGTCGCTAAAGCTGACAGTGTTAGTACCATCTTTGAAACAAGTGGAGTCTTGAAGGTCAGTGGACAAAGCAGATCCACCGACGTTGAAAGCAACAGGGAAAGTAACAGTACCAAAAGCCTCGGTTTGACTGTTGACATTCAGAGAAGCTGTACATTCAATAGAAGAACCAGCTGTGATGATTTCACCTGAGTTCAAGTTACAGGTAGCAAAAGTAGTAGAACCTGACTTCAATGGAATAGAGGAAGCGGTGGTAGTAAACTTGAAAACACAAGGTAAGTCAAGGAAGAAGGTGTCACCAGCATTAAGGTTGCCATTCTTGATGGACCAATCCACAGTTGCGATCCAACTTGGGTTGTTTGGGGCGTTCAAGCCGTAGTTAGCACCAGCTTGGTAAACAACGGACTCTAAGTTGGTAAAAATACCAGAAACTTGCTGACCAACGACAAGTCCTGCGGACACAGCCAAAAGAGCTACACTATTAAACATCATTGTTAACGGAGCACTTGGTAGGATAGAATAAGCTTGTGATAGCATAAATCAGGGACTTTCGAGCAGTTAAATACCTTAAGGAAATGCACAACGCCAACCTCTTGGAAGTTTTTGCAACAACTGCAGCATTCGGGGCGTTATTTTTGAGAAGGTGCGTTATAAAAATAATAACAATGTTACATCGGTTACGGAGATATGAAACATTCAATTTACGAATCGTTATTGTTCATAATTTTTGTGGAGTAGATTAATGTTAGGCGAGCACACCTTCTCGGTAAGTTGTTCTTTGCGAATCATTGTTCATGAAACAATAGTTCGTTGAAAGACTGAATACGCGATGATCAGGGTGCTGAATATAAAGTCGAGGTATATCCGAAACGACGCGAGAAGTTATTCAGTGTATTGAATCATGTCCTCGCTTGCCTTGCCAATCAATTTTTGTGCAAGGTGGATCGTCATCGATTGTTTCGAGAGCATTTTGGCAGAAGTCTCGCCTTCTTCTAATGTGGAGTGCTGCCTTATTTTTTGAACACTGGGAAATATTTTACTTTGTGCATCGCAAATCTTTCGATATTACACACACTTGGTCGCAAATTCAGGGTTTTCCCCTGTTGCTGGAATTCTGCGCTCAGGGCAGCCCCTCAAAGGGTCGCTTAAACTGACGAGAAAGTTTATTCACGGAGCTCCGCAGCATATATCGACGCCACAAAGTAAGATTAAAGTTGAATCTAATGAGTTCAAAATAGACAAGAAGTGGGACTCCAATGATCTCTAGACCCAGGTAACCAAGATTCCAATGATATCTCCAAGGAAACATCATCATTCCTTCTTCGCACCCTCGGATGTACACTCTTGACCTCACTTTAGATGTAGATGAGATTTGGGTTGTGATATCTGAGTTTTCACTGGTTATGAATCTCGCATATCCTCGATCGATTTGTGTCATTTCAAACCTTGTTATTTCCAAATAAAGAATTCTTGTTAAAAATACAATCTCGTTAACTGGTGTTATTTAATGTTGCAAAACCTATATTTACTCTCATTAAGGTTTGAAACATGTGTACGCTTAGGTAGTAAGTGCAACCATGGGATATAGACGAGTGCTTAACAGATCTAACACCTCGTATATAGTTTAGATTGTTCAATCGTGCTCCATCTCATCGCAGCAATCAAAGTATTGAGTTGACACAATATATTAGTTGTTTTAAACGTCATAGTTAATTCAATTCCAATTTTAGAGTTTTGCCGAGACTCACGTAGAAGACCCGCCCTTTTCGGGCCTCACCTTGGTGTGGATGTGGAAATGTGCGCACAAGAAAGTGGAAAGCACTTCCTTTCTCCGTCAAAATTAAGGTTTGTAATCCAATTGCAAAGCTCGTAACCAAGTCCTGGATATTAGATTGTGTTCCCCATCTTAGAAAATGACTAATTAGTCTTGCTACAATAGACTTTTTATTGTGCAGAACGATGAGGCAAGATGGGTTATCGGGATGTTGGTTAGTTTAATAGCGTTGTATATGTAACCGGGTATTGTTGATCGTGATGAACATCTGAGCACAGATGGTCACAAAGAAATGTAAATGTTCGTAACATTCAAGTAAATAGACGAGATCTAAGCCGGGCCCGATGGGTACGCATTTCCAAGCAATAGCAAGTGATCTCCGCATGTTGGAGGTGCACCAAGAATTCATGCACTTCGCTTTGAAATATCCCTGTGCATACCGGTGGAGCAACTAGTACTTCTGGAAGTCGTTTAGATCATTTATCATGCAAGAGATGGAGGAATTTCATATGGGAAGTACTTTGAAGGACAAGCATAGGCCATCGGTAAGTGCCTTCATGCCCGTGCGATCTATCATAACCCTTCTAAAGGGTTCATGAAATTACGTAAAGGTTTATGGCTAAAGATGAAGATGAGAAGATCTTGATTTAAGTTAAACTTTAATTAAGTGCATACGTATTCATAGAGATAGTTAGACTATTTGAAAGACTCGTTTATACATCCTCCACGCCTTGATACGTTCAGTATTTGCTTATAATTCAGAGTGGTGATTTTGTCTTGCGTGATTCGACATCAAACAACCTCATCATCTCTCGTTTTTCTGTCATACAATTTCTACCTGAAAGTGACGTCAAATTTTTCAACCACTTTTGTAGTTGGTCGATTATGAGCCTCCTATTCCTGCAATGTAAGTCAAGCTCCATGTCCTAGACATCCCATTGTCAATCAATCTATCTTCCCAGTCATTCCTAGCAAACCAATTCCACGCAGCTTTCGGATCAAATAAGGCGAGGTTAAGCATAAGAATCCCTTTCCATCCATCTGGAATCTGTTCAACTATTCCTTGGAGCTTTTGTTCCCATTCTTCTTTTACGAACTGCTCACCCCTAATGTACGATGATATAGGTGTGATCGGGAGCATGTGAATACCATGGATCCACTCATCTGCAATTGTTCCTCTTCCGAAATATGTCGCAAAGTCGATTTTGTTCTCAAACGAAATCCCTGCAACCTTGTTCTTGATGAAATTGGCAGGTTGGACTTTGTTGTCATCCGAGTATAACATATACATATTCATTGACCGTTTCATTATTCCCAACATGAGGTTTGCTCTGCTTTCCATGGAATTGTCTCCAATTACCTGTGCAAATAACTTCATCCCATAGGCAAAATGGTAGTCTTCGGAAGAAGATTCTTCGTCCTTTCCATCACCAGATGCAAAGATACCGTGGGCAAAGGAATGTCCATGGAACCAGTCAAAGGATCTCGATTGAACGAAAAATTCATCCTTCTGAGGCGATGCAACATCTCTCAACAAGGTGAGGGTATAGTTCAAAACCAAATTATTGTTTTGAGATAACCAGGATGGGTCGATTCTTGCGATAAGTGCAATAGCATGGATATGATAACCGTAGTGGAAGTGGTGATCGTTATAGTTAGAGTTACCAAAATCTGCACCTGGCTCTGCAGAACTGATCAATCCTTTCCAGGTGGTGTCGTAGACTAAGGGGAACTTTTGCCTGTTGTTGGCGAAAATCTCCACAGCCTCTTTAACTCTTGGAAGCACACTAGCACTGAGTGATTCATCTCTCAAGACAAAGTGACACACATATGCAATGTATGCAAACTTGTCCAAGATTTTACCAGAAGTGTACATTGAATCGACATTTGCCATGCCAATGATATCCTGCTTAACATCATCTTGTGCAGCTCTTCTGATCAAGTCTTTAGCACTATCAGAATATTCAGGAGCACGGTCTGAAAATGTAGCCCAGGGATCCCAGTTAACCTGAACAGGGAGCTCTTCGTTCATCACAATATCATTTGTCACATAACCTCTCATTTGCCCCTTGGTGGTAGAGTCTAAGATGAAATCAATCTCCTTCGATTTGATATCTGGAGAGAGAGTTTCTTGATGGTGTGGTAAGCACCAAGCAATTCCAGCTCCACTTCTGGAGTTTCCTTGCATTTCATACTTGAATTGGTAAGTTCCAGTATTCCCATTAGTAGAACCATGTAAGCTAATACTAGTAGGATAAGTACCAGAGCAGTCATCGTAAAAATGAGAAACTCCTTTTGCAATCTGAATAGTCACATTCGATACTCTGTCAGCTACAATATGGTTGGGGTCGCGCAATGACAACTCAACACCACTTTGAAGAACATACAATGACCATGTCACTTGGTTGAACAATTTCACATGGTACTTTGTATTACCATCTTGTTGTCCAACCTTGACGAATTCTTGCACACCAACTTGAGATGAAATCACTGGTTTGACATTGTTGTAGATTGCTGTGACAAATCCCATACCATGGCACAATGGAAATTGGACAAACAGATTTTGGTCAGAGGATAACTTGGCAGTTATAGAAAGCTTCTCATGATTTTGCAAGGTCAATTGAGTGTTGTCATTAAAGTTCTCTCCTCCAAATACGAACGACTTAATACGTGGTGGGTTAAAGTAGAATTGTACAGGGTTTGCTCCTGCGTCTGGACCAAAAACTTGTTGGTTGGCATCAGTATGATTCAATGCAAATCCCACATCCTGACCAGGATCCTTAGTGAACCAAAGAGAATATGGTAACGTCCATACTGGGAACGTTTGGTCGTCAAGTGTCAAGTTATTTGAAAAGTTGTTGGTCTGAATTGGCTCATCTAAAGTACACCCTTTAGGTGGTTGACGATGCTGGACTCGGTTGAAAAGTGCAGGGGGTTCCCCGGTAGCAATAGGAGTACTGAAGATATCTGACATTGTTGTTTGATCTTTCTATTCCTTCTAATTGTTGTACTTATTCTTTTATATATACTTCTATGTAATTGTACACGTGATCAATTATGTACTAGAAATCAGCGGGGTATTGAAACAGGGTCCTAAGAATAAGCGATTCAATAACGATTGCCAATGAGTTCTCTTGGTGATTATGGATATTCCGAGGAATTGAGTGAGTAGTCGGGTGTAATTGAATAGGAGAAGTATTAACGAAGTGGTGAAGAGGTCATGAATTTGAATTAAGCTTCCGTGAAGATAAAATGAACTGATTTATAAGTCTTGGTTGTTTGATTACTGTAATGAAGTAATAGTTCTTTGAGTTGAGTGAACATCAAGGATTGGATTTTTGCACTTAGTTCGTCTTGTTTCTTTACATTTCAGGATTTTTCATCATGATTCAAGCATTGTTACTCTATATTACTGTTGTATTTATGTCATAGTATTGTTTCAATTATGAAATGAATATAATTAACAGTGGCTTTACTAGACATGGGATTTTGTCAACTCTACCATTCATTACCATTATTACCCCATAACTCTAATATCTGTGACTTCCATTCTTATGATTTTCGGTATTGAGATTCTGTAAATTTCACTAGCAACAACTGTAGTGCAACTATTGTTAAACTATACTACTAATAGTAAAATAATACTATAGCTGGACTTGTACTTTACTCTCAATAAGCCTTTTAACCAGTTCATGCTTGCAACTCATCTAGAAGAGAATTCTTCGATTCTGCGTATCTGACTCCACGTTTCTGCTTGCAATTCTACGTTGATTGTAGCCAGTAAACTTACTACTGCAGCTCATCTCCTAAAGATACTTTAACTTAAATATTATAGTTTTAGCGTTCTAATACATGCTTCTAGTGTCCGTTTTGATCAAGATGTAATCAATGTCCATTCGATTGACCCAAATGTTTGTTTCATTCATGCAACTTTATACTTTGCTCATATAATTCTCCTAAATTTATTCTTCCAATCATTATTCATGTCATGTTCATTCTTCCTCACTCCTCCTACACTACACTTAAAGTCTTCCACATTCAGCCTTCTCCACCATCTTCAACTACCAAGGTCAGATAATCCTCGTAAATCTTTCTCGTGATTTGCGCTGCGATTTACCACTTACAGAATATGCGCTAACCTCTTTATATATGGATTCCTTCTTCAACTTTTCAAAACTTCAACCATGAAGTACTCATTAGTTGGAGCTGCATTTTTATCCCTTCTTGATGTTGGTGGAGCTCATCAGCTTCATTCAGATCCTCTTGATTCCAGTTCTTTAGTTTATCTGGGAATGGAGTCTCCATCTTTAGAGGAAATGTGGGGAGCAGAATGGCCTTTCCAAGGTATCAATACATTTGCTCACTTGGAGCACCACAAGTGTCTTCTTACTCCAGACAAAGAGTTCGATATTGCTGTTATAGGAGTTCCTTTCGATACTGCGACAAGTTATAGACCAGGTGCCCGTTTTGGACCTCGTTCAATTAGAACGGCTTCTCAGAGACAAACCTCTTTGAGAGGTTACAACCAGAGAGCGAACTTGAATCCTTACGATAGTTGGGCCAAGGTTATTGATTGTGGAGATATCCCCGTGACTCCAATGGATAATACTTTAGCTTTCAAACAAATGACCAAGGCATTTGAAGAGTTACTCACCAGAAAGGCTAGCAGTGGGAAAGCCCCAAGGTTCATTGCACTTGGAGGTGACCATAGTGTGATATTGCCACACTTGAGAGCGTTGCATGAGATCTACGGAGCAGTCAACTTGATCCATTTCGACGCTCACTTGGATACCTGGGCCCCTGAAAAGTACCCATCCTTCTGGCACTCAGACCAGCTGGAAATCAACCATGGCTCTATGTTGTGGAAAGCACACAAGGAAGGTTTGCTCACGGACAAAAACGTTCATGTGGGTTTGAGAACCAAACTCTCTGGCTTGGACGATTACAAAGATGACGACGACCAAAACTTTTTGCGTATTGATGCTGATGATGTTTGGATCAAGGGAGCTCCATATGTCGTTGAACAGATTTTAAGCCGGGTTCCTGAAAATACTCCCACATATATTTCAGTAGATGTGGACGTCTTGGACCCAGCATTTACTAGCGGTACAGGTACACAGGAACCAGGTGGATTTCTTCCTCGTGAATTGTTGTACATCTTAAGAGGAATTGACTCGTTGCAGTTGGTTGGAGCAGATGTAGTCGAAGTATCACCAGCATTTGACCATGCTGAAATCACAGCTACAAACGGTGCACAGATAGCGTATGAGTTGATTACTAGTATGGTCAAAACTAAAAGCGACGTGGTTTTGAACGGAGAGAAGAAGGAGATAATCAAGATAAAGCAAAAGCCAGAAGAGGTAGATCAGTTGATTAGAGATAAGTTACAGGAAATAGAGGAGTTGAAATTGAGTTTGTTGAGCGAGATTCAACAGTTAAAGAACTTGCAGAATGTCTTCAAGAGATCAATAGAGAGTGAAGAGTAGAGTTAAGAGTGAGAGTGGAGAGATTTGAAAATGCTTAATGACGGTATGTTCTACATAAGTTTTAACGAGACACTGGCGATGACTATATAAGTCCAATTAGATTTTTACGAAAATGTTGTAGACTAAGTAGAGGATGTTTCTTTCACCACTTGACTATCTTGTAATTCTCTGTATCGAGATTCAATTCACTTGATACTCTATAAGTCAATTCCAGAACATCTAATTATAAACAATTGAAGTCATTACTAATCATGACTTGTTCAAGTTTCATAAAATTTTGCAACCAAATTTATTACAATTTTCTTATAATTTGATGAAATCTATAAAAATCGATAAGAAACAACAACTTCTTTATCTAATCGGAGATTTTCTTATTATTCCATAGTACAGATCTCTCAGTATACCTAATAATCGAATCATAGTCCCTTTAGCTTCTCAGTCCAGAACAAATTACTCTCAGCTTAGAATAAGCTAAGCTTGGAACAAACTACTTTCATTTCTTTCTCTCTCTCTAGAGTCTACAATACAGTCCACCATAGGACCCAATCCTACTTCCTGTTGTTTGATATCAATATTATATTAAACAGAGATTAATTATGAAGGTAACGGTATCGGAGCTGGTCCTATCCTCCTTAAAAACAAAATGCGCTACATATGCTCAAGTATGATGACAACAGCTTCCACCTCCATTCCAAGAATTCAGAAGGAGACCCTTCTGGCGTGAGAATTTGAATGATAAATGATGACTAGCAGTCAATTGTGACGGGGAGTCAATGATGGGAAGTCTAAAACTTTTCTTAAAGGACCAAGGCGATGGCAGCGGCGACGGCACCAGCGGCACCCCATTGGAAGGTAGTGGAGCCGGCGGCGTTAGCGCTCGAGCTGGTGGTACCGTTGGTACCGTTAGTGTTGTTGACGGCTCTGTTGATTAAGACTTGTTCGTCGTTAGTTCCAGTTGGAAGAACAAAGATGGTGGTGGTGATAGGACCCTTGGTCTTGTCAAATCTACCCCATCTGTGGGTACCAGTCTCGGAAGAAGTAGAGGCCTTCTTGGTCTTGTCGAATCTACCCCATCTGTGGGTACCGGTCTCAGAAGAAGTTGGTGCCTTCTTGGTCTTGTCGAATCTACCCCATCTGTGGGTACCAGTCTCGGAAGAAGTAGAGGCCTTCTTGGTCTTGTCAAATCTACCGTATCTGTGGGTACCGGTCTCAGAAGAAGTGGACTCCTTCTTGGTCTTATCGAATCTACCCCATCTGTGGGTACCGGTCTCAGACGAAGTAGAAGCCTTCTTGGTCTTGTCAAATCTACCCCATCTGTGAGTGTCAGTGCTACCAGTAAAAGTAACAGTCACAACCTCTCTGGACTGTTCTTCAGCTGCATACGCAACAGCAGAAGCAGAAACTAAACCAACAACAGCAGTAGTGAACTTCATTATCAACAATTTGGTATTAAAGAAGAGTAACTATTCCTTTTTTTCTTGGAGCGATTGCTTGAAATTTTATTTGTTGTGGTTTTTTTTAGGCACAAAAGTGCAGTGCGGACTGAACGGGAGGAGTTGAGCGATTAAAAAATTGCTTATCTATTGTAGAGTGGATGTTCGAATTCTGTTTTTGTTTGCAGTGTCCGAATTGGGACTTGACGAATTCTATATGCAGGAACTTTCTTACAATTAATTTCTAGATTACTGTGTAAGTTGAAGGAGCAATTGGGGAGTGCGAGTAGTGGTGAGATGAGATGAGTTGAAGGCAGGGGTTGAAGGAAGAAGTTGGATGGATTGGAAGGAATGGCAAGAGTAGGTAAATACAATTGAAGAATTGAATGAGAGGAGATGATAATTGATAATGAAAGATATTGGTTGTAGATGAGAATGAGAGAAGGAGAATGAAGGGAACCGGAGGAATTGTAAAGGTTGATTATGGCTTGATATAACTGGTTGAACTAAACTTATTTAGATATTAGTGGAATGACGTAAAGGAAAACTAAGGACCGTTTCTGTACGAATTTTTAACGAATGGAATCGGCGGATAAAGTAATGGCGCAAACCAGGGAGATGAATTTAGAACCGAGATTTTTGGCTTTGAATTTTTGGTGGTGGCTTTGATGAGATGAGTTGAGACGAAGTATGAAGGATTAGTGGGAGTAGCTAGGAGGTTGAGGTTTTGATGGATTGTAAGGTAGTATGTAAGGGAGTGTGAACTAATGAAAAGGAATTGTAAGAATCTGAAGGTTTTTTGATTAAGAATTGAGGTTATGAGATATAGACTTCGAGTTTAAGAGTAAACTTCAAAGTCGAAACCGATGAGACTAAAATAAACCCGATAAATATGTAAACAATTCCTGTTCAATTGCTCAGGATTTATTGTTCATATATGGATAATAAGGTGTATTTGTTTACACTACTAATACGATACTCCAATCACTCTAATTTTGTATTTATAAGCAATACTTGTATAAAGACGAGTCCCATTTTCGACTTTACCTTCCATTGATGAAGTAGTTTGACGATATGATATTGCTTCATTTGACAAAATCTCTTACTGGTACTTTTGATAGTACAGCTGAATGCTTTGCTTCATCTCAATCCTTGTGGTACTTTTCATTGCACCCTTTTTTAGTTTCTGTAACTGTTATGGCTGCAAAAAAAAAAAACCAACTTCTTTCTTATATTCTGTTGCGGTTGACATTTTGTGAAGAGGTCGTAGAAGGTTTAGGAGGTTTTGTACCAAAAGGTACACTCTGTGATACGTACCATACACTTTAGAACCAGTTTCCTTAACCTATCATCACACCACATGATTTCTTCCGGTACCCTAATTCTCTCATGAAATTTTGCACATTCATGATATTTAACCATTGCACAAATACATCTACAGACCCTTCTTGCATTTCAATCTACTTCTAGGTCAACCTTTATAGTGACCTCTCTATATACTCTACAGAGCGTATTCTTTTTTCATATAATGATACTACATACTATATCCTATAGAATTTAAATTCAACCATCACCTCTCAACCCACCCCACTATCATCCCTCTCTACACTAACCTTTCAGAGAATCATTTATTATAAAGAGAAATCGGATACCAAATATCCCTATAGAGAATGCTTTATGAGAAGTAGAGATGCAGAGTTTAGAAATTAATGTGAGCAATGCTGGTGTATACCAGCCTGAAAAAGCCAAGTCTTCACCCACAGTCCCCCTAAAACTGGAAGTTCTGTTGGTGTTGGTTGGGGTCCACGCCGAATCCGTACGCATCTCCGTACGCCTGTGGAGCCAACCCGTCTTCGTCGAGTTGGTCATCTTCTTCGGCAAAGTACTGTTCGATGATAGCGTACGCTTTTTCGTAAATCTTTATGTTTTCGTTAGACTGGCATTCAAAGATCTTTTCCATACCACCTGCGTCTTCAATGTACAAGGCATTCTGGTTGATGTGCGAGCCGCTCGCTTCCTTGTCCATCTCACCAGTCTTCAAAATATTCTCAAGTGAGTCCAAGGTAACTTCGATGATTCTGGCGTCCGCTACGGCCAACAAGTCACATAAAGGCTTTATACATCCTTGGCTAACCAAGTAACGGATCTGGTCCGGACGTATGAGCCCTCCGGTAGATGCGTTCGAGATGGCCCAGCACGCTTCCTTTCTGGTCTTGTAGTCACCTGCGCTCAACAACTTGATGATTTGAGGAATCAAGTTGGCGTCAATCACAGCCTGGATTTGGTCTGTGTTTCCTGCAGTGATGTTAGAGATGGTCCAACAAGTTTCCTTGCGGATTGTCTCCTTTGGCGAGTTGAGCAATGGGGCCAACGCTGGCAATACACCTGCGTTGATGACAATCTGTGTCTGGAGGTCGGTACCTGTTACAATGTTTCCAATCGCACGCAATGCTGGCGTTTGAACCAAGGTCGACTCGTGTCCCAACAACTCAACCAATCTATGTGGGATTCTTGCGTCAACAACAGCTTGGATAGCTTCCAAGGTGCCGTCACTCAAGTAGGAAACAGCCCAACAGGCGTCCACCAAGGTTTCCGGGTCGATCGAGTAGATCAACTTGGCCAAGGTTGGAATAGCTTGCTGCACAATGTTCCAGTCTGGTTGTGGGTTCTTACCACGGCACAAGTTGGATAAGGTCCAAGTTGCTGTGCGGATCAACGACATCTTGGTACTGTTGAAGAGCGACAATACTGGTTCGATTGCCTTGCAACCCAAAACGTAGTCTCTGTAGTTGGACGAGTCTCCCGCAACGTTACCCAAGGCCCAAATCGCTTGCTCCTTTACTTCGAGCGACTGGGAGTAGAGCAACTGTACAAAAAGCGGTACGGCCTCGGCCTCGACGACAACGCGTGTCTGTTCAGAGTTACCGGAAGCAATATTAGTTAAAGCCCAAGCAGCTTCCAACTGCAACATCTCTGCGTTCAACGGTTTCATAAATTCCACCAACTTTGGAATCACCCCCGACTCAATCACCATGTCGATTGGTGGGTTGTGTTCACGAGACAAGATCTGACGGAACTTAACGGTGGCAGCCAACTGGCTGTCGAAGTCAGGTTGTTGAATCATTTCAAGCATCTTAGGTAAGTCTTGTTGTAACTTGCTGTAGAATTGAGACTCGTCGTGTGCAACGGCATTCTGGCCAAATTCATCTTCATCTCCTTCAGTTCCAACAGCGTCTTCTTCCTCAGAGTCGTTTGCGTTATTAGCATAGTTTCTACGCTTGCTAAGAACTTCCTCTCTCTTCTGCTTTCTAAGATCAACTTGATGGTTCTCTCTTCTCCTTCTCAATTCATCACTCTGGAAACGCCCCTTGTTCTTGAAATTCGTACGACGGTATTCAGGAATAAATCTATTAGTCGCGTCCGAGTCCATTGTATATCTTCAATATGGCCTAAGCTCGCTTCGTGTTCTTCTTTAATCTAACGATGGTAAAAAAAAACACTTAATGCTGGTGATGTGGATCCATTTGGTTTGTGACGAACTGAATTTTTTCTATCTTTTTTTTTGGTTGATGCACGAGACTTGTCAAGTGCACGTGAGATGGACATCAGTGATGGGTATATAGAGAGTATCTAGTTAATGAGTTTGGTGTGTGTTGACTGGTTGGATAAAGCTAAGGAAAACAATAAAGAGATTAGAGTTATCTAGTTTGTTTTTAAATCATTAAAGAAATTCACTACATTTAATCAAGCTTCTCAAGTACACCAAACAACCACTCATATTAATTTCCATCTCATTTTTCCAAACTTAATACAATAAAACGAGAGAGAAAGAGAGAGAGATAGAGAGGAAGATGGAACGAGTCACTATACTGAGAATAACACGTTTAATACCTAGTCGTAAGTTCTCATCAACTATACTTGCTAAAATCCAACATAAATCTACATATAAAACCACGGATTCTACTGTTGATTCAGATGAGATCATTTCAGAGAACAATCCATGGTCACCATCACTTTATAATGATGTAGTTCATATCCGCAGAATCGCATGGTTACCAGTTTCAACAGCATTACCAAAGAACCTTAGATTATCATACAACGCATTATATGAATCGCCCGGAGCAAAATACGTCGGACTCCTTAAAAGACTCACCCTAAGCTTCGCAGTATTAGGAATATATGGAGCCAAGTTATTTTACGAATCCCCTCAATTCGATGACATCTACGCAGCACTCACGGCAATCGGATGCTCTACCCCTGCTGTCATCGTCCAATTGAAAACAAAAGACTACGTCACTAGAATATTCAGATTATACGATAAAGATATCCCCCAATCTTTGGAAAACCTCACTACAAATGAACAATTGATTATGGAAAAACTTAACTTCTCAGGTTCAAAAACTTATAACCAACTCCTCCAAATATCAGACAACAACCTGCTTAAACTCCTGAAACAAACCCCTATTCTTGGCTCTTCCTCCACGTGGGATGACGGTAAAAGACAATTCTACATCGTCGACAATATAGGCGGCATCAAGATGGATAGGTTATGGGGTATTGTGGAGAAAAACTCTGGTGTTAACAATGGTAGATATTGGTAGTAATTATAAATGTAAATAGAAAATCAAACTCAAATCTTTTCACCATACCCCTATCACTTCCCACTGCCCCCATAACTACATCTTTCTTCACCGTACAGTCCCGCCCCCCCTCCTATTTTCCTTCGTGTCAACACCCTTATTCCACTTACCAACCTTAAGGCATTCCACGGCAGGGAAAAGAAAAAAAAAAAAAGAAAACGATTACAACATCTCTATCAAAGCATAAACGGCTGTACAACTTAATCATTTCAATTACTTAAGTATCACCACTACAATTCAATGGTACATATATTTGGCAGCGGAGCTCCTAAGACAGGGTATCAGGATCCTACACTACCTAATAAGTATACTAAAGCAAAGACCAAAGATGCTAGTGCTAAGAGTACCGAGAATGAACCAAAAGAAGATGATGACGAAGTCGAAGAATCTAAACCTAAGCCAAAGAACGAGGAAGCACCGAAGAGAAGAAGACCTATTGATTCAGATCCTCAAACTCAAGAAAATACTCGTTTGAATGCTTTGTTATATCACACGAGTGATGAAACTGTCGATTTATATAAATTGGAGAACAACTCATCTGATTTATTAGGAAGACTTTACTTTGATGATTATGATTCTGATTCAGTAGTCACATCGCCGTTGATGTCTGGTAGTCATACTCCTTTGTTATCTCCTAATATCATAGGTTCTGGCAACCATAGTTTAACTTCCCTCGGACCAGCATCGGAATACTTCCAAGCTAAGCTTGGAGCAATCAGTTCTGCATCGAGTACAAGCATCTTGACACCACCAGCTATAAGACCGATTCCATCTTTCGAAAGAGGTATCTCTTTCGATACATCTACAGACACTCATCATAGATCACTCACATTCAAAGTGAAGCATCCACACTTCAAGTTCAGAAGAAACAACAAGACATTTTTGACAGGCTACAATAACGACCAAGAATCATTGAAGGCTATTGAATGGCTTTTTGATGAAATGCTCATCCATGGTGACACCGTCATCATCTTACAAGTCTTGGACGAAAAACACAACTCCAACATCGACAAGGCAATGGCCAATAGATCATTGGAAAAGATTGAGAAATTGAACACTCACAACAAGAAGATCCGATTCGTGTACGAAATCGTGATTGGGAAACCCCAGAAATTATTGAAAAGTGCAATCAGTGAATACAACCCACAAATGATGATCATTGGTACTCATCACTATGAAAACACAGCGCCATCTAAAACATTCTTATCGAAATCATCCTTTTCCAAACACTTTTTGGAATGTGCATTGGTTCCTGTAATCGTGGTTAAACCCACCTACAAATACAACGAATACTTGCCGAACCCAATAGACTCAGAAACTTACTTTGAAGATTGCATCAAGAAATTAACTCCACATAACCCACAACCTCAACTCCAAGCTCAAATCCAATCTCACCACCACCATAAGTTCACCAGAAAACTCTTAAGCCCATCGACATCTAGAACAAATTCATACACTAATGTCTCAAGCTTATTAAGCCCATCGATCTCAGCCACACACACGGAAAAAGAGTCCGATAGGGGACGCTCATTGAGGGGAAGAGAAGAACCACAAGCAAACACACTGGACTCGAGCTCACGCTCAAGATCAAGATCTACTTCTAAATCTAGAGGATTCTCTAAATTCTTCCATATATAAGCGTAATTAAATATCATTTTCCTCTTTAGCATTCGCACATCAAACGTGTGGAAAGTTTGCGATTAATTTGATGCCAGTTTCATTTCATTACTTGCTGTATTTATCAAAAAAGAACGAAGAATAGAAGATGTCTAGAAGGATAGTAGGTAATCCAGTTATCCTTGCCATTGATGGTGTTTCTCTTGTCATCGGGTTATATGGTGCTTACTATAACATTGTTCAAGGGGTTTTACCTGAGCCATTGGCAAAAGCAGGATGGAGTCAATTTTTGACCAACTTGTCATTGATCTATTCGTTGGTTGTGTTTGCATTCGGAATTGCTGCCCACTCATTGAGGTCGCAGAGGTTATTCTACATCAAGAACTTGTTGCACCCTCTTGGTCTCGTTCTTGAGACCATCGTTGCATGTGTCTACTGGCCACTCCGTATCTTTTTTATTCATTTATTGACGTCGGAGAAGAAGATAAGAATTACGATGGAGGTGGATTTGGCAATCCACTTGATGCCTGTTGTTTCGTTGCTTATAGATTATCTTGTGTTCATGCCTAAATGGACTATTAGTATCCCTACGGCTGCTGGAGTAGTCACATTATTAACTTGCTGTTACTGGGTCTTATTGAAGAGATTGGTGGACGTGGAATCTGGTGCAATTTACCCGTATGCATTCATGAACGTGCCTACCGAAAAGGAACGTGGCATTGTTTTTCTTGTTGTCGGGTCTGTCGCTTTTATTCAATTTTTATTATTGAGAAGGTTGTACGAGTTGATCTTGGGTCAGGAAGATAAGGAGAAGAAGAGGGTTTAGTGTTTTAGAAGTTTAGATATCAATAGTTGTGGGTTGACTGTATCTTGTAGATTTGTTTTTACCTTTCATGTTTTTGATAATTCAATTGGTAACTTTTAATGTGCAAATTGTTAAATTGTTTATACTTCTAGATGCCCCATTATTATTCTCTTATCATAATAATCTATTGTTTAATCTTTCAATTCTATATTCAATCATTCTTCTCTATTATTCTTCTAAAGGCTGGTGTTTTAATTTTGAATACCACCTCGTGTTAAGATGAATGCAAGTAATCTATTTCCCATAGCAACTCCAACAGACCTTAATACCCATAACACTCTTCCTGATATCGATAACTTGGATAAAAATGGGTATGGGAGGGTGGTGATACCATCCTGATTCAAATAAACAAATACCTCAATACCAATATGGTACACGGCAAACCATACCAAGGTACATATAAGCGACCGTTTTAACCCCACTGCAGGGATTTCCCAGGCCAACGTTGTCAAATAAACGTACGGCAAAAGGTGTATCTTAAGGTCTAACGAAAGTGAAACATTGAAGGCGTCAGAATTCAACAGCGAAGGAAACAAGAGTATAAGGGTCCAGTATGTGACTGTCACAAAGAATTCCACATTCCATATCAAGTGATAGAATGTGTGTAGTTTATCTTTGCCTACCACCCACTTCAATACTATAAATACAAGTGTGGCGAACAAACTGATGTTTGTCATGAACTGCCAGTTACCTCCCTTAGCTAGATGAGGGGGTAATGGGAGTGTCATTGTTTCGTAGAACCCATTCGTCAATATGACTATAGATATGGCATCAATGAGTGTACGTAACATGTTGGATCCCACGAGGTGTATAAAACAATGTACTTTGTTGAGGATTAACCGAGTATGAATTCATTTAATCATTTTTGTATAATTGAGAGATAAGAAAAGGAGTAACTAATGAGATAAATTGGTTAACTATACTACTCAGTCCAGTCTATGAATTGAGTTCAATGTTTCGAAGCTTACCTTATTAATATGTCTAAATCTCGATCCTCCAATAGGACTCCCACCATACCATCGTGTTGCAATAACAAGCACATTCATAAATCCATTTTGAACGAGAACTTGTTCCAACATCTTAGTCCCCGCTCCTCGTTCGCCATTATCATTAAACCCTTGTTCGATATTTATATACTTTGTTTCCTTTTGACTTCTATTGGTTACCTCTACTTTAGTACCTATTCTCCAAGCTATCATATGAGGATGACTTGCACTTTTAGCAATATTCTTGTGTTGCTCTAAAAATTGTTTAAGTATCTCATCTATATCCTTAGGATCATCTAATCGGACATGTCTAGCTTGGAATCGACTCTTTCTATCTGTAATCACACTAGAAGCATTCCATTCAGTTATGGTATTTAAACATCTAGTTGAAGAAACAAAACTATTCCACCTCACAGAAACATTCAATTTAACAATTGCTCTATTAAAATTCATCTCTAAGAGCTACTACACTCCTCCTAGATCCTCCTTTCTCAAGCTTCAACTGTCTATCACTTGCTTCTAAGTACTCTTCATTTTTAAAAAAACCCGTGCCGCAATATGTGCTCCAACTTTTCAGTTCAAAAATTCAAAAATTTTCAATTTTAACGTGAAAGTAAAGAATGATCTATTTGAAGTCGTTGTTGAACGTAATCGACAACTCAGGCGCCAGAGTCGTCGAGTGTATCAAGGTGTTACGTCACGGACCAAGAAACTTTGCTAAAGTAGGAGATGAAATAACGGTTGTTGTAAAGAAAGCTAGACCAATGGACCCACTTAATGTCCAATCATCAAAAGTCAAAAGAAGAGATATATGCAGAGCCATAGTGGTTAGAACCAAAGCACCATTCAGAAGACCAGATGGATCTATTATTAGATTTGATGATAATGCTTGTGTTTTGGTAAACAAGAATGGTGATCCTTTGGGAACTAGAGTATCATCTGTTGTTGCTAAAGAATTGAGAGACTTGCAATATAATAAGATAGTTTCTTTGGCTCCAAAGACCTTTTAGTTTGGAAGCTTGTATATAATAAAGGTTTGACATGGGATAACTTCAGACTCCTTTGTGAGTATTGAGAATATGTAGTTATGAGAGAGATAGAGGATTTACTTCAAATATAAGAAGTAATGTTGATATATTGTAAGGATTCCAGCACTTATCACACAGATATCGGATAGAGAGGAAGTTTGTTTGTTACAAACTTTTACAACTCTGATAATGTCTAATTTTATTACTATTTTATAGTCTCGTGTAAAGCAGGTATTTACCATTAATAAAAATGCCTTATAACATTGTCTCTTTAGTCTTTTTGTAAAGTCATTCTGGAAAAACCTAATCAGTGAATGCACCAATAACACTCTCTACCAGCGAAATCATGTCATTCAAGTTGCTCGAATTCACTACATTCAAAGGTGTATGATTTACCAAGTCACCTGTTGAAGATAAGACCTCAGAGAAGTTGGCTCTGAGGTTTGGTTTGACGATATTTGATATCGAATGTAAATATTCCTTCAAGGAATCTATTGCTTCAATTGGAGTTGAATTTGGACTGTTACCCTCAAGTGATGTTAACGATTCATAAGTTTCGTTCAAACTTTGGTCTCTTTCTTTAGAGAAGTGGAATGAATCATTCTTGTCCACTAATGTTTGGTTCATTGGGCTTTCACTACGACCTTCTTCTAGTGGGAAGCCACCTTCAAAACGACCATTGTTAATACCTTTGTTGGGGTATATTATAACACTCTCATCTTGAGTATCATGTCCACCAGCTTTTGAACCTTCTGATGGGGTGAGGATATAATCAGAGCTGCTCTGTTGCTGTGAGTCAACATCTAGCCTCGGTACAGCCATTCTCTCTGAAATGGTCTCAATATAACTAAGCAAGTCATGTAACTGATAGTTCATCGAGTCAAATGGTGGATTGAAACTACCCTCTTTCATCCGTCTCAATCGATTGGAAATAGTACCCAAATTAGAGACTCGGGTATTGAGAAGCACCTCATTCTCCTCCAACAACTGTTTCAACTCCCCAACCTGAAGCGAAACAGACTGACCACTAGTATTCATCTCTTGTTCAGAATAATGACGACGAATTGAAATGTTAAACTAGCGAGAAAGCGGAGTTATAATTATGTATTAAGTCACCTGATCAGGTGAGTAGGATGATAAGGCTGTATACTAGTGGTTGAAGTGAGTTGTCTTTAGGTTAAAGGTAGGTAGCTGATTTGATTCTTAATGATATTAATATATCATCTTTAGTACAATATCTTAAAATGAATCAACATTACGTAGAGTATATTGATTTGATTTATGCTGTAACTTTTGATCTAAACGAACTGCACGTTGATTGTAGAGTTGATGTAATGCAATGTGACTGAAAAGGGAAGTAGAATGAGGCTTGTCAGTGTGTCCACCTGTATTCATCGTATGCTGTAGTGAACAAATTGAGTTGTTTAAAGCAGAAATGAATTGTATACTTGAGGTATAGGTAGAATGAAAAGAAGAAGTAGATTGAATAAGAGCTGAATTTCTGATAATCCGATTCAAATCATTATTAACATAATGATATACCTTCTGCTAACCCTTCTAGTAGATTATACTAGTTGAATAATGAATAGAGCCATTGAATTGCAGAAGACTCTACAACTAGTCTTAATATGGACGCGAATTTTCAACTTGTAAACAGTTTCAACAAACAAGCAAATACTACCATGATAATGCATCTTATGAAGCACAATCTTAGAATAATAACACCACCACCAACTTAAACGTATCCATGTGTACATATACCCATAGAACTCAACTTAAACTCTATCCTTCATTCATCCGCCTCCTATACACTTCAACTCACAAACGTTTAACCGAACCTAATATTTTTTTGGTATTCCAAAATTGGGAGATTACGTACATGATTCTCTATTCGGATAAATGTTGTTTGTTATTTGATTCGTCTGAGCTGTTAACTATGGAGTAGTTGATACACTTGAACTGAAAGCTATTGTTTATTCAACTTTTGATTTTAATAGGTTCCTTCATTGAGCTTCTTCTTACTATAATTCGTCCATCTTGATTTTAGTCATCTCACTTCTCCACTAAAATTGTTCGTAACCTGATAATTTGCAGCCATTAGGTGAAAGAGATATGATGAATGTTTGAAATAAATTTTGGTTTAGTTCAAAAGAAATCAATATATTCTATCATCATTTTCATATCCTTATCCACCAATAATTATATTTACACGTGTAGATTGATAGTAGATGTATACTCCTATGCTATGATTGATTACTCATATATAATTTTACAATATTCTTTCAAATTATCAAGTAAATCAAAATCTAACATTCTTTCTTCATCTAACTTTATACGACTTGAACCCACTTTCTAGTCTCTACTCCCTAATCTTTACTCACTACTTACCACTCACCACTCAACTCCCCACTCGGAGTTCTCTCCCTAAAGTCTCCACTTTTGAAGACTACGCGTTGAGTCACAAAATATGAGTCACCTGACACTGAAATTTTTTCATAAAAGCGACGTTTCTCTTTAACGACTCGAGATAAACTACATCCAAACAATGTCTGCCCAAGATTCTGTTCAAGACAAGCTTAAGGATTTGTCCGTAAAGGATGAGCCTGTCAAGCAACAAGAAAATGCTAAGGTAAAGCCTCAAGGTAAGCCTAAGAAGGAAAAGAAAGCATCTGGTCCTTCCAATCCATTATACTTGGACCCTCAACCTGCTTTCCTTGATGAACGTATCAAGTTATTCGATGAATTGAAGGCTAAGTACGATGAAGAGATTCAGACTAGAGAACGTAAACCTATCAAGATCACTTTAAAGGACGGTACCGTTAAAGAAGGTACCTCTTACGCAACCTCTCCATTGGACATTGCAAACCTGATTGGAAAGTCCTTTGCTGAAAGACAAGTCATTGCCAAGATCAATGGAAAGTTGTTGTGGGACTTACCTAGAGCTTTAGAAGACGATGTCCAATTAGAATTCTTGGACTTTGAACACCCAGAAGGTAAGGCCGTTTTCTGGCACTCTTCTGCTCACGTTTTAGGTGAAGCCTGTGAATGTCACTACGGAAGTCACTTGTCCCACGGTCCTCCAACCGATGACGGTTTCTTCTACGACATGTCCATCAACTTTGGTGAAACTGCCGTCACCCAAAACGACTTTGCTAACTTGGAACAAGTTGCTACCAAGGCCATCAAGGAAAAGCAAAAGTTTGAAAGATTGGAGATGACCAAGGACGATTTGTTGAGAATGTTCCATTACAACAAGTACAAGGTCAAGTTTATTTCTGACAAGATCCCCGATGGAACCTCAACCACCGTATACAGATGTGGTCCATTGATCGATTTGTGTGTAGGACCACATATTCCACACACCGGAAGAATCAAGGCTTTCAAGGTCTTGAAGAACTCTTCCTCATACTTCTTGGGTGACGCCACTAACGACTCTTTGCAAAGAGTTTACGGTATCTCGTTCCCAGACAAGAAGTTGATGACTGAACACTTGAAGTTTTTGGCTGAAGCTGCCGAAAGAGACCACAGAAAAATCGGTAAAGAACAAGAATTGTTCTTCTTCAACGAATTATCGCCAGGTTCCGCCTTCTGGTTGCCTCACGGTACCAGAATCTACAACACCTTGTGTGAAATGTTGAGAAAAGAATACAAGGTTAGAGGATACGACGAAGTTATCACTCCAAACATGTACAACTCCAAGTTATGGGAAACCTCTGGTCATTGGGGTAACTACAAGGAGAACATGTTCACCTTTGAAGTCGAAAAGGAATCTTTCGGTCTTAAGCCAATGAACTGTCCTGGTCACTGTTTGCTTTTCAAGACCCGTGAAAGATCATACAGAGAATTGCCATGGCGTGTTGCCGATTTCGGTGTGATCCACAGAAACGAATTCTCAGGTGCATTGTCTGGATTGACCAGAGTGCGTCGTTTCCAACAGGATGATGCCCATATCTTCTGTACCCCAGACCAAATTGGATCTGAAATCGCTGGAGTCTTTGACTTCTTGAAGAAGGTGTATGGTACCTTTGGTTTCGAATTCAAGATGGAGTTGTCCACTAGACCTGAAAAGTACGTTGGAGACTTGGAGACTTGGAACGTTGCTGAAGACAAGTTGGAGAATGCTTTGAACGATTTCATGGGTAAGGGCAACTGGGACTTGAACCCAGCTGACGGTGCCTTCTACGGTCCTAAGATCGATATCAAGATCAGTGACGCTTTGCACAGATGGTTCCAGTGTGCCACCATCCAATTGGATTTCCAATTGCCAAACCGTTTCGAATTAGAATACAAGGGTGAAGTAAACGAAAAGGGCGCTGCTGTCAACAGACCAGTCATGATCCACAGAGCCATTTTGGGATCTGTCGAGAGAATGACCGCCATCTTGACCGAACATTACAAGGGTAAGTGGCCATTCTGGTTGTCACCAAGACAAATCTTGATCGTCCCAGTTGGACCAAAGTACTACGACTACGCTGAAAAGCTCCAGAAGAAGTTGAACGATGACCACCTCTTCTACGTGGACGTTGACGTTTCTGGTAACACCTTGCCAAAGAAGGTTAGAACTGGTCAACTTTACAAGTACAACTTTATTTTCATTGTCGGTGAAGACGAAGAGAACAGTAACAGTGTCAATGTCAGAAACAGAGACATCACTGAAGAACAAGGTAAGAATGCCATGGTTTCATTCGATGAAGTTGTCAAGCAATTGGTAGCTTTGAGAGAGGAGAAGAGAGGTGACAACAAGTTGATTTAGTAGTTGTAATTTAATATATAAGTAAGCATCGAGAGATGATAGAGATTGGTGATATGTGTTGTTGTAGAATTCAATCCCACGAAGTGGTATTGAATTGGTATTGTTCGAAGTGGAGGTGATTTTAAAAGTATCTTTCATGTACTTCTTTGAGTCGTGATGAAGACTATTGGCGCTATCTTGAGCAACTGGTGATGTGTATTCTTCAATTTGGAACCAATAGGTAGTACTTGAGTGATTTCTTGACTCTTAACATGAAATAATATAGAAATATATTTCGCTACCAATTAAATTAAATCTATAAACATTATCATGTCAAATCAAGAGGATCAAACAGGCCAAGACTCGAGCAATCCATTGTTAGATAAGCTCTCACCAGCTGAATTTCAAGCTTCTGTTAAGTTTTATGAGGCTGATCTGCAGTTAACACAAGAGGATCGTAAAGAATTGGCAATTGATTTAATTTCAACTGTACGAACATCTGCATTTATTGGAATTGGAGCTTCAACTCTTCTGTTGTTTGGTCCAACTATATATGCAAGAGTCACCAAGATTCAACCGCAAGTGGGAGCAAGTGGAGTAAGAAGACCTTTATTATATAAACCGTTCTTATCGTTCTTACTCAGTCTTGCTACTATGCTTGCTGTTAATCAACTGGTGACCAAGAACCAATATTCAAACAAGCTCCAGGAATTACAAGATTCTGTATCAAAGGAAAGACAATTAGCAGTTTGGAAGTCAATGGACTATCATCAAGCTGGATTATTTGCTCTTTACTTTAGAAAGACAGCTTTCGATTCAAGTTATATATTGAAAGACCCCAGAAAAGTCACGAGACAGTCACTTCATGAAGTTCAATATCATCCACCTGCAACACCAAGACATAATACAGAACAATCCTTACCTAGTTCACAATGGGATAAGATCAGACAGGATAGTGGATTTGGACCACAAGAAATCGGAAATGGAGACAACCAAGATGATGATGATTTAGGATTATTCAATTCAGATGATAACAGAGGAGATGATAGGGTAGCCAGTCAAGAAAGCTCGAGACCTAAATCTGCTTGGGATGCAATAAGGCTGAACAACAAGTAAGACAATTGGATTATTCAATCAAATCTCAAGATTATTCTACTTCATTAATATCATTAGTGAATGTATAGGTATAATCTGGAAGAACTTGTAATTAGGAAATTGAATAAAAAGAATTGGATTACTACAGAGCATATCAATTGAGTATATCGACTACGTCTTTGACTATCCAAAGTATTCTTACAGTTGCTCTCTTCTTGAAATGAGCCAACATATCAAACTTTAACTGTGACAAATTTCAATATAAATATTTTTGAAAAAGACTTTAAAAACACATCAAGTATACTAAAACCACACGTAGATTACCTTAATATATACTTCATCACCATTCCACCTTTCAATCATCGACTTTTCACTCCATTCAGATCCTCCCTATACAATAAATCTTCAAATCACGTGATCGATAATCACTCCCCAAAGGCCACGTCCAACAGAACAAAACGATCAAAGTTAACATCAACATCTATCAAACAACTATGGACGACTTCGGTGACTCAGGGGAGCTTTATAATATTAGAAACCAGTTCTATACTCATCAACACACTAGAGTTTTGGAATATTCTTTAGAGCAGTTTCCGGTTGAAGCTCAATTGAAGGTATTAGAATTCCAAATCAGATCAACTGTCGCGTTGGGTCAAGATGCTTCGAAGATTATTGACAGTGGTAAGGTTAAGTTCACTGAGAATGATGAGCTTTTCCTTTTATTGAATGCTTGGAATGATTTGAAGTCTTTTGGAACTGATGACTCCACTTACTTTCAAGATGTTAAGTCTGCTACATTCGAGTTGCAAGCTGTTTTAACTACACTTTACCTTGTTAAGTTTGAGAAGGACACTGACCAAGCAATCCAATTCTTAACTTCATACATTGGTAGTTTGAACTCTTTCCAAAAGTATCAACAAGTAGAACCATACTTGGTATTGATTCAATTACACTTGATTAAGGAAAATTTCACCATTGCAAACAAGTTGTTTTTGGCATTCGACGAATTCCCAGAAACCATTAGAGATAACATCGTGTACCAAGTAGCAGAGTCATGGTTGAACTCAATCAAAGGAGAATCAGACAACATCAACAACTCTCTCTTCTTCTACGATGAAACCTTGTCCACAGGATTCCCAGACGATTCAGACAAGCAAGGTAAATTCAAGATATTGAGCATAATGTACGCCTTGGAAATCAAATTACACCACTACCCAGAAGCCCAAGAAAGAGAAAAGGAGATTGAAGGTTTGGGTATCAAATCAGGCGATTACATAGTTAACAAGATCTCATTAGATTACATCACAAACAACGGAGTCAACGCAAAAGAGTTGCTCTCAGAATTGACTGCCATCGACGAAAAGCACCCATACTTACTAGAATTAAAGGACAAGAACGCCACATTTGACGATATTGTCCAAAAGTACTCTCTTTAGCTCGGTATGTATTAACAAAATAAAATGAAGAAAATGGCGATAAAAAACCAACTTACAAGTCATAAACATCACCAACTTTCTTTCTTAGAGTCATGGATATAGAATTGGCTAGATAAGGGAGGGGGAGGGAGGAGTAGGAAATTGGCCTCAATTGACAGAGGCTCAAAGGCACACACATACAAAAGTGTAAAAGGTCCAGTTATTTTTTTTTGTTGTTTTCAAGCAAGGCGATTCGCCAAAGGCAGTGGGTTGAAATTTTTTACAGGTGCAGACCAGCTTAAGCTTCCAGTTCACTTTCAACTTTGACAAGCTCGTTGTCTTCGTTCAACTTCAAACCTTCCGCAAGCAATCTCTTTTCGATGGCCTTCAATTCGTTTTCTCTTTCCAACAATTCCTTTCTCTTGTTGATCAAGTCCTGGTGCACTCTTTCTTCGAATTTTCTTAGTCTTTCTTCCTCGAGCTTGATTTGTTCTTCCTTCATGAGGTAGTTGGATTCGTCTGGTGTAGATCCGCCATTTTCTCCAAACTCGCTCTTGAAGTCGGCTCCGACACCGAGTCCGGTTGATGCGAGTGAAGTGTCGCCGTCCTTTCCGTTGACGTACTGGAACTGCTTGCCCGAAAGTGCTTCCGTTCTGTAGTTCTCGTAGATCAAGTCGTGGGTCAACTCCTTGAACTCGTTCAAGTGAGTGATCAACAACACGTTTTTCAAGATGGTGAAGTCGTTGATGTCTGGGTTCTCAATGTTGATCGGCTTGGTATTTATTGGGTTCAAGATGCGCAACTTGAGCAAGTCGTCTTCGTCCGGGTTTGGGTTCTCTTGGTACTCGTTGGCACCAATCACCGCGAACGGAACCAACGAGTTCAAGTACTTGTTGTACTCGACAATCTCGTCGTCAATGTAGTCTTGCTCGTACTCGTACTCGTTGAATTTGTAGTAGTTGATTCCGTAGTTGTTCAAGTCTTCCAAAATCAACAGCTTGTTCAATTTCAATTCGCTTGGTGTCAAGCAATCGGCCTTTGCAATCACAGGGATTATGTTGACCAAGTTGTTGACGTGCAGCATGAATTTGATGTCAATTTCAGAGAGCCCATGGCCGGTTGGTTGGATCATGTAGATCAAAACATGGATCCGACCATCCTTGAACCGTGGGTTACGCTTCACCCTTGACTCTTCCAACAATACTTCATCGTATTGGTGTCTTATGAAATCAACAATGATCTTGAAATCCTCGTCACAGTTGATCAGGTTGGCAAAGTTCGGGGTGTCAATGATATTAAGCGAGATCTTGTGTCCTTCGTTGTCCTCCAACTCGACGTTTTCATGTCTCAAGGTTAACTTCTTGGTGAACGCATCCTGATTGACAGTCAGCGAGGTAGGAATAATAGCATTCCCCCCACAAAGAGTATTAATCAACGTTGAACGACCTGACCCACTCTCCCCAATAATCATTATCGAAAAGTTGATCGACTTCTTCAAAGTCTTGCGCTTGCGTAACGCGGCCGACGAAGTGTTATGGTCGACGGAATAGTTGTATCCTCCTGACATCTGTACTGTGAACTTTTAGATATCTCT
Organism: Kodamaea kaohsiungensis (nom. inval.); assembly: GCA_030558205.1. Classification (NCBI taxonomy): domain Eukaryota; kingdom Fungi; phylum Ascomycota; class Pichiomycetes; order Serinales; family Debaryomycetaceae; genus Kodamaea; species Kodamaea kaohsiungensis (nom. inval.). The sequence goes on along the minus strand of JAJMRZ010000047.1, from coordinate 22,283 downwards.
CGTGGCCCGTGCTTAACCTTGTTGCTTGTCGTGAAATATACGTATATCAGAATGGAAAAAAAAAATATTAAATTTATCTTTTCTTACTATTCGTGTTCGAGAGACGACTTGATAATCCTTATGCGTTAGTTGCTGACTAGGACGTGTATAATATTGTTGTTGTTTTCGTGTTTTATTTGTTTGATCTCGTCAATTGCTCGTTTGTTTGGGCGCACAAAAGAAAAGTGTAGACACGTAGTGAAAAATCGAGTCAGAATTGAGATTCTTCAGGGCGCGTGAGCGCCGTGAAAGTGTTGGTATTGAAATGTGGTGGTGTGAAGGGGTTGCATGTGGAGTATTCATGTTTATTGGGATTGGTCAAGGCTGTTCTTTTTTTATCGAGTTAATTGAGTGTTGGTAGGATTTCGTTGTGGTAATTTGATGGCTTCTTATTTGCTGCTGGGTGTGTTTAATAGGTTGATTATTATTAGGTAATATGGGTTAAGTATGATAGTGTTGGTGTTATAATATGAGGTTGAGGTGAACTGTGAGTGGGAAGTGAAACATAAGAGGTAAGAGTAGAGTGTAGAGTTTAGATTGTAGAGTTCAAAGTGTAGTGAAAGCTATTGACACTACTAATGAGTGATGAATAATCTATGTAATGTACTCTTTATGCTGTGCACTTGTGCCTGAATACTGTACCTATTTGCGCTCCACTAATTTACTCCACTAATAGCTCCACTAATTTGTTCCACTAATTTACTTCCCCCCACCTATTATCTACTTGATAATTACTGGTACCAATCAAGAAATACATAGTATATTCTATATAATATTCCTATCATGTATCCTTGTACATATACACGTTCTTAAATATACATACAGATACATACACAAGCATGATTACTTGTCCACTCTATTCATTCCCAGTTTGAGTCAGTTTGAGTCTCTTGTTCTTCTCTCCTTACATTCTCTAGTGACACTAATTTTTAAGGAGAATTTTGCAGCCAATACGCGAAAATTCTCTTCTCTTAAGACATTGAATCTTGATTGTTTAGTTTAGAATATTGGTAATGGGTTTAATTACGCAAATGATAGATTTATTTTGATTATGTGAGTTTGTTAATTTGTATTGCTCTAGATAATAGGTTATTTATATCTTTTTATTAATTAGTTGTATCTACAGATAACAAGTTCATTAATTCTCATATTCTCAAAACTGAATGTCCAATCTCTTATTCAACATGATATTATCTATTACCTTAATCAACAGCCTCAAAACCTTACTACAATACACTTCTAGACATTCCATCCTCTATCTTAAATCAGAGTATATATTCAAAAATCTATCTCAATTAATCCTTTTATTGGGTGTTTAATATACTCATATCATTTTCTTGACATCTCTTCTATTGGGTATTCTTCACTTCCTTTTCCTTTTCCTTTAATTGAACAGGCTTCTTTTCAGACCCTCTCACTTTCTCCCCTTCACCAGTCTCTCCAAATAATGTACTTAAAGTAACTGTCAACCATGCAGGGTACCAAGCAAGTATAACAATGTGCCAAGTCCAAGATTGTAATTCGTCCCATGATGTCAATAATCCCTTCATCAACAAAACAGGTTTGTGGTCACCTCCAAATATAGTACCCGCAACAAAGGTAATGAAAAATGGATTCGACATAACCAAACATAAACTGATTTTAAGTTGGGTCTTTCTCTTCGTGACTTCAGATTCACTTTCCTTGAGAATTGCCAATAATGGTTGTACAAATGTCAATGGTAATGAAAAGAGTCCAATCAACAAAGCCAATGAGAAATGAACAATAAGCAAAGCAGTAATCAACAACGCAATGAAAAATAATGCAAATGCAATTAATCCAAACGTCACAACCTTGCTGAGCTTATACTTTGGCTTGAGTCCCAGTAATTGAGTCACTGCCGCTGCAACTGTAGTTAAAATAAACCCATTCAAAATGAGCTTGACATTAGTATCATCCGGCGAATTAATCACCAAGTATGGTAATGCGACAGATAATGCATAACATCCAACTTCAATTCCTGTAAAGATTGTCAAAACTTTGTGGATGTTCTTGAAAACATCTGGAATCTCGATATTACTATTGAGTAAACATCCCAATGCACTCAAGACATAAGCGATTGCAACTAAAATTGCAGATGGCAAATACGTTCCAATCGATACAAAGTGTCTTGGTGACAACATCAAGTAAAAGAAGAAAGATTGGTGGAATTTCTCCAACAAGTTATTCACAGATCTGAAGGTCGAGTCAATGACTCTACCAAATTGGGTCACATCGTTAGGACCAGTAGTTCCCTTTGCCTTAATAGTGAAAGCTTGGATTTGCCATCCCGAAAAGGCTTCACATCCTGGGGTATTCTTTTTAAGACCAGATAATGTCAAACTCAAAATTCCACGGAATAATGTTCTCAATCTTGTAAAGTATGTTTTCTTAGCCAACTCATGTCCTGGAGTACCTTGGATCGAGCATCTCATATTTTCATGGTATGCAATTAAATTAGCAGTATTGAGCAAGTCCAAGTTAGGTAACTGACCATTTAATCCTTCGTATGCCATTTCGTAATAATCAAAATGGTCACCATTCTTTCCATACTCTACCACTATAGCAGCTTCAATAGTACCTGCTGTGTTTTCTAAAGATGTGTGGTATGCTTCTACCCATGATCTCAAAGGATAATGCCCATTTTCTGGGAACACAAATATAATATTCTTCGACCAGATCGATCCTTTACTAAAGTATCTGGCCAAGGCAATGGAGATAGCGATTCCACCTTCATTGAATTCATTATCTGTGGTAACCCAAGGTACTGTTAGCACCATGGCCTCGGTGTCATCTCCTCTAGGAGCATGCATGATCCCATAAAGAGTATCATTATACTTGTTGTTTTGATGATATGATGTTACAAATCCAAACTTGTTTAACATAGTCTCAACATACGCGTTTTTATGTATTATTGCCTCATCCTCCATCTTGGATACTTCCTCCCTAAACCCTCTAACGATATTCCACTCACTCTCTCTGAAATAAGACATCACTTGAGACGGCATCAACGCATTTTCTGATATATACGTATTCCTATAGTTACCATCAATAGGAAGCCAAACTAACCATAATAAACTGGAAAGTGCAAAACAAAAGGAAATTAAAGGCAAGATCTTAATCAACTTGGGAACAATCCCAAGCTTATGGACCTTTCTCAAGAATGTCTCTGCTAATGCCATTGGATTCAGTCAAGGTTAAAAAGCGTCTGCGTTGTTAACATTAAAAGATGTCGTTGATTGAAAAATGTATGATGTCGTACTTTTTGATGTCGTTTTTTTTTTTTTTATTTAGTTAGATCATTATGCTTGGTCGATATAAGCAGTTATGTAGACGTATACATCGTTTACCATTCAATTATACGTTAATTCAAAGAGTTATAAGTCTTACCAAAGCAGAGTTTCAAAACGAGACTCACTTCAATACAAAAAAGTACAAGAATGTTACAAAATTGTATGATGATATATTAGTACATGAGAAGTACGAATTGATACCATCTTTACTTGATATGGTTTACAAGCATCTGGATACTCAACCTATTTGGTCAAAAGAATTCAATAACATAGAATATTCAAAATTGAAACCATACTGGCCTCTGGTTCATTTAATCCATGAGTTAACCAAGAATAAACCTAACTTGAAAGCCGTACTGAAAAAGTATAACCAGCAGTTAATTAAAGAGGATAATAAACCTATATCAATGGTGAAACGATTTAAATTGGAAACTGAAAGTACACCTTCACTAACGTTAATAACGAAATATGCATCAGCAAATAAATCAAAGGAAGAAGAATTATTTGCAAATGTTAATAAACTTTATGATTTTCTATTCAGAAACCAATCCAAGATATATCCAAAGGGTAAAATTCAACGTATAGAAGTTGAATATCCATCTAATAGATTTTCACTTCCAATCCACCCATTCAAACGTGATAAACTTTTAAAAATGAAGATATCAGCAACAAAGAACTTATTCCAATTCCTCAGACCTATACCAAAGGAAGACTTAAATCTACTCATTGAGTTTGCAATTCACAAACCAGAAGAAACAAGTGATTTATCTATAAATAAAAATTACTTTTCATACATGATTGCAAAACATAAGAGAGAAGAAACTGAATTAAGTCCAACAGTACGTTACTTCACAAGATCAAAGAGTTTGGTTCCAAATGATAATAACATAAGGAAAATATTCAGAGAATATATAATACGTCAATTCTACTTTGATGAGCAAACTCAAGAATACAAAATGAGCTGGATAAAGAATTATTATGAAAATAAGAATCCAATTAAGTTGATCAAAGAGAAATAGCTTCTGCAGAAGCTAAAGTGCTCCAAAGTTCCATGTATATAATAACCCTACCCCTTGCATTCACATCTATAGACTATACTTACTATCCAAGCATTACAAAACCTGTATCCCCTTTTATAATACAATTGCAAAACCTAAGACAAACTGAAAATAACATAATTTTGTCTATTTGCATCCAACAAACATCCATACGATTTTGTATTTTTTGATGCTATTGTAAATGGTTCCAGTTCATTGAAAACTTCATTCACTGCCAAATACTTTGGGTTCTTAAGATTTATATCTTCGCTCTTTAATGAGCCTGTTTTCGGTATCGACTCGTAATTGTAATCTATAACTTCTCCAGCGAATAAGTCGATAAAATTAAAACTTTCGACAAGATAGTTACTGTCCTTGTCTGTCATTAACATGACAATCTCTTTATTATTTTTGAACTCATAATTGATTTCTATTCCTTGCTGCACAAGTATATTAACCCTGGAAATAGTATGTGTTGCAGTGTTGAATCTGACCAATGTGAATTTTCCTGGACTCCAGCTTGGAATTATACAATTGTTGTCCACTAGGTTCACCTTGATATCATTGTAAAGTTCTAGTTGCACGTCAAAATCGTGAAACAGTAGACGCGATTTGATTAATTCTTTGAATCGTGGTACCAAATTTTCTGTAAATACACTATCCAGTGTACGTTGAAGTTGTGAAAAGTCTACCACTGTAGCTCCTGTTTCTTTAACAACTTCATTCTCACTGCAATCAAATTCAAAATAGTCAAAGTACTTGCTTCTCAAAAGTGATCCATTCACATATGCAAATAGATCGGTATGCTTGAAGCTCTTCTGTGGTCCACTCAAAAACGAAGAGTAATCATTTTCCTTAGATAACTTGTCTATCATTTCAAACTTGACCCAATCGAAGAAGTTATTGAACAATCGTTGTTCTTCGTTTACGTCCCAAATAAGTTTGTAAAAGGACTTGATGAGTTGCTGTGAATGTTCTATTAACTCATCTATTGCTTGAATATCCAAGCATGTAATTTCATTTTTACTTTCTTTAAACCATTCGCTTAAACTCTTCAAATCGTTCAAGATTATTAATAGACGTTCAAGCGATGCAACAATCTTGGTGAATATCACATTACGTGTTGTGTCATAAACACAATTACCCATTTTAGTTAATTTCTTGTAGCTTCGTTCTCCAAACTGGTTCAACCAGTAGTCTTTGAGGTTCTCTGGGATTAAATTGGTTAATATCAAGTCATAAAAACATTCGGCAATACCCAGATCTTCTCCCTCTAACGAATCGTTCAAGTTGGATAAATATCTATCGAATAATGTGATGAAAGGTGCTACTTCTTCTTTTAAGAATACGATTTGTTCACCCACGTACTTCATTATTGAAATCACTTTACAATACTTTAAGATCAATTCGGTCAAGTACTTGTAGTTGGAAGGATCAAAGTTGATTTTCATTTCAACCACTTTGTATAAGTCTGAGTGTGACACTAGGAAGAATTGACTGAACAAGTTATTGTTGTTGTCAAAGTAGTTCAATACCGTGAGGTTCTGTGAAGGTAGTTGAATATCATCGACTGTGAGTAAGTTATTGAAATTTAATGCTACGTTGTTGCTTGAGTCTGTAACCACCAAGAAGTCCAAGTTATCTATGTTGTTCAATTCATTGATATCGCTTGAAATAGGTGTATGAGTAGATGTTGATACTGTTAAGTCGTCTTCTGCACCATCAATAGAGAGCCGTGTGAGCTTAGATAACACGTCCACATTGAATATATTATCGAACTTACCACTTTTGACTTGTCGTTGATTATGAGAATTGAATCGTACCAAATTCACCTTAACAAAATTCTTATTAAGTATCTTGATCAAGTTTCCGTTATTAGAATCATATATCTTTATGAGTCCATCAACTCCTGATAAACAAAAGAATGAGCCATTGTTCATAAAACTGATGGAAGTAATTGGTGACTTATTATTCACCGAATAGATTCTCTCTCCATTCAATCTGTAGACCCACAATGATGTCTTATTCATGGATATGGTTAACAAATTGAGTGCGGGACACCAATCAAGGATATTCCCATCAGCCAATCCCATGAACTTGCCCGCTGATACTACAGAAAGTGTGGAAGTAGCATGCATTTCATGTTTCATTTATGTTTATATTTAATTTAGCGCTGGAATTTTTATATTAAATTGAGTTGGTGGAGGAGAAGATTATACAGCCCAGTGATCTGGTTGATCTGTTCAACGATTGAGGTGTAGATGCGATTGATGTGATCAGTGTGGTTTTCGTGGTTACTGTGGTAGTTGTGATGGTTGCTTTAAAGTTTAGTGTAAGTCTAAAGTACTCTCTCTCTTCTGGAGTGATTTGAAGTGATATCAACTCAAGTGTATTTAAGTATTTGATGTGAAAAGTCTACTAAATACAATTGCCTAAAACTTGAGAGATTTCCTATAACAAGTACTCTTTCAGGAGTACCCTTTAGTCTACTTCTTTTAGTTGAACTAACTTATTTATTGATATTTACATGATTACGTTCTTATCACATCTCTTCTGTCCTCAGAAAATTCAAACCAGATAAAAGCCTCACCCAGCCAATCCTCTCTCTCCATCAATGCAACTGTCTAGATATTCTTAAAGTTAATGACCATTGCTGGACCCAGTGTAGTACTCAAGAATGTTCTTCCAATCAAGTTTGGTTTTCTAGTTCCTGGTGGTTGAGTAGCATAGATAGCTTCTGAGGCAGCTTTTAAGTTCTCGATGATTTCCTTGTCACTAAAGTCACATCTACCTATTGGAATAGACAAGTGTTGTTCCTTTTGTTTGAAAGGTAAGGCACCAACGGATTCTTGCATCAAAGTCTTGATATCTTCAGATACAGTTCCCTTCTTTGGTGTAGGCATAATACCCTTTGGTCCAAGGTTTCTCGCTATAGGTTTCAAGTCTTTAACAAACTCTGGTGTTGAGAAAGCCAGGTTGAGGCCATCCAATTTCACTTCACCATTTTGAATTGCTTCCACCAATTCCAATCCTCCGGAGTGTACTGCACCCAACTGTTTAGCCATAGAAGCGATCTCTTCATTAGAAGTAAAGACAATGCACTTGTTATCTCTAATAGGCTTTGGCAAGTAAACGGAGCCTTGCAATGGCTTGGAACCTTTGTCTGGTAAAACTGTCATCAAGATAGAAACAGTAGTTCTAATAGCAGGCTGTCCTACCTCAGCAGCTCTAAGATATTTCATAGCAAGAGGCACATCCATATAAAGTGGATGCACTTCTGGTGCTTCCTTGTTCTTAATTTTCACATACTGTTCCCTCTTCAACCTCTTCTTAGAGTCTTTCTGTGGGGGTTTGGCAAGAATAGATGTAGCCGAAAATTGACGTGTTCCCATGAGAATACTAGAGCACAAGGATACTGAACCCTTGGCCTGGGTAACCCCTCTATATGTTATCCTCCCAATCATTGATGGTTCAACCTTTGAAAAGATTTTTCAAATGTAGAAAGACTTATAGGAGATCACGTGTAAGATCACGAGATTCAAAGAAAAATGGTTGATTGATGGAGGTGAAATATATGATGTAAAGTGAATGTGAAGTGGACATGAAGACATGAAGTGGATATGGATCAGAGTATGAATTTGGATATGAAAGAGGGCTTTAGAAGAATAAGTAGGAATTTGGCTTAAGAGATTTCAAAACATTTATTATTTTTCATGTATTTTTTATCAAAAGTTGTTAAAGATGGGGCTGATAGAAGAATGGGAGTATGAATTATTTAAAACGGAGTGAAGATAAGGTTAACTGTATTAAAGTACCCTCTTATATTCGAGAATATCATAACAAGCCTAATCAACAGCTCTCAAAAGTTACTATTAAAATAAATTCTATTTTTGTTTATTTTGCACCCAAACTCACAATAGACACCCCCAACAATAGACAACGGTATTTCAAGTAATTTCTGTGTGTACTATTGATTGTATTTCACCTCTTATTCTAATCAACTGCAGTATAGAATAAGCATTGTTCTAAACAATTAGCTTTACTACTGGTACATCTAATCCAGGATTAGTTGCATAATCTTCTAGAGTACCTTTAATATGAAACAAGTAGAGCTTAATATGAATTCCGCATAAAATTATGCTTTTACAACAACCAGTAGATTAAAAATTTAGACTATTGTCAAGGTGCGCTTGTAACGTAATCAATAGACATCACTAAACACGGTGGATAGATATACACGTAAATTCAACTCTCCCACCTCAGAAAACCACCAGAACCCCAACCAAAGGAACTACCTTCTTACTTATACCAAAAAATCTTGGTCCATTATTGAAAACATGGCCTATATGCTCACCTGTAGCATTGTAAATGTGAAGTGTTTGTGAATTCAAAGAATAGAGTGCTTGTTTTGCAGTGTTGTTGAACTAGATCTTCCTCATCTAATCTACTAGAATCCAAACCTTTCAACTATACCAATCTTTAAGAATAAATCCGTGAAAGACTAATCTATAGAGATTCCTCAAAGAGCAAGTGACTCCGAATTTACAAGCTTTCTATCTCTGCTCATCGTTCTTCGTATTCTCACGAGGTTTCGAGCACTTTATAGAACGGAATCAAATTTCACATCATTAACGTATAATTCCGCCTCCTACTAAACCCAATACTTAATCGTGTATACAAAAAGGAAAGATTAAGCTTTGATAGGTTTTGGAGTCACTGATCAACAGATTGTACAGCCTTCTTCGAAGCATCCATCTGCTCTGTAGGTCTACTTTACTTTTTATCAAAAGATGAAACGAACGGTGCAAATTAAAGTTCATCATGTCAATTGTGCATTGAGTGACCTGAGGCGCTTTTTTTTTTTTTTTTAGGTTGCGTGGTTCGCATTAGTTAGTTTGGGTTTACGAGTTAGGTTTGTTGAGAAGAAGCTTCGGGTGAATACTGTCAACAATTTATTGAGGTTGATGAGCACTTTCAATATTAAGCAATTTGGTAGTATTAATTCAAAAACATCACGTAGTTGTAAGCATAAACCTAAAATACGATAATAGTATCACACAATAAACGTGCTGTGACCAGCCTTACAATAATCTGATTTCGGGGATGAAACTACTATAGGCATTCTCCGAAACTAATAAAGGGGTATTAGGGGTATTCGGTTAGCGAGTTCTCAACATATTTCATGATAACTGTACATTATCCCATTGATCTAAGAGTCAGACTCACATATAAATTATCGTTTTGCAGATTAAAAGTAAGGTTCTAGATGACTGGTGTACTTGTTCCATGCCATTGTATGTACATCCCACGTCTCTAAGGTTTATTAAAACCCAATGAAAACTAACTTCGCAAGGCGAGCTTTGATTAATAAATTGCGATCGGTCAATAATAGAGACCATGAATGCAATTCCCCCATTGAATTTCAGTACATTTTCCAATCGCCGGGAAGATTCTGGAAAACTCCGGTGGATTTTTTTGACTCGTGTGGGGCACAACACGAGACAACACGAGACAACACGAGACGCTGATTTCATTGGCACCACTCAAGCACGAGGCCCTCTCTCCCCCCCAGTAGGCTTACACCTCAATAATTGAAGGGATGTCCCTCATACTCTCGATGTATGCAACCGAACATTGGAAAGCACGCCAGTGAAGGTTCTTAAGAAGATCCAAAACCTTATTCTTAGGGTCACCAAAATATGCTTGACGCACACAAAAATTTTCACGCATCTTCTCTTTTAGATTCTCAGATGTGTTGATGATCTCAATTGGAATAGCTTCCAAGAAATGATACGTTAATGATAGAAATAGAACACGCTTGTTTTAGATTGTTTTTGTTTGTGAAATACCAAGAAGTGGAATGTTAATGGAATGCACTTGTATGATATTTGAATTTAACAAACAGAAATAACTCTTCCAGACACAAACAATGAATGATACCTACTTGCATTTAACATCAAACTTCGCCGTTACCTTCTGGCGCATTTCCATTCATGCAGTTATTTAGCCTTGACTATGGAGAATTCCTTTATTTGGTGATGTTTACTCTTGTCTATTCTATTCTACTTTTAACCTTCTTGACTTCAATGGACACAATGTCTTTTTATTTTTACTTGTTAGTCCCACATTTCTGTTTGAGTTTCCCTGTGTTGCTGTTATTGTATCTCAAATGAACACTCTATCAACTTCATATTTATCACCTTACTAACACTCCACCACCGTCTACCTCTTCACTCAACTTGTCGCTATCTCACACACACACTCTCTCTCTTGACCTCGGCGAAAAATACGTCAACTCCACTTCACTCCACGTGAAATATTCGTCTACGTAACATCACCCTATCGCCTCATTCAAAAATAGCTCATTGCTATTGTCACTTTAATCTCTCCATTTTTGTCAATGCGCACCCTTTATCAAAATCCTTCGTGCTTGTCTATATGCACAAGCAATCCTCGAAACCTACATATATCTTCCCGAGCTCATCCTTTCTTTACTTGACATCACTTAAGTGGCTCATTCTGTTATTTACAAAACACATGACTCCGTTATAAACTCTTCCCCATAAAATCACAAATTTCATGTGGTGAAGCGCATTCTTAGTGATGCTGCATGTTTTCCTAACGTGATTACCCTTGTTGCTTTCGTGACACCAAAGTTTATCCGTTGCTAAATCTCTTGGGGAAGAAAATCTTAGAGATCAGTTTTGCTATCCTAGCATTCTCTACTATTGCTCTTATGAACGTTGCTTTCTCAATCAACTTGTGTAATTCACCTCGCATCACCAACGTCATCACTTACTAATACATACCTTCCTTTTTTTTCTCCATCTCCCTCTACAAGATTGAATTAAAAAACTCTCCAAAGTCCCAGCACCATGACTTCCAACCCAAAATCCACTTATTCTCTAATGGCAGTAGACATCGAATCTCGATATGCACGCTTTGTATGGCAAATTCCATTTGGTCATTCAAGCTCATAACCAAACGCATATGTATGGAAGCATTTTCTCGTTCCTACGCACAAAAATTCCAAGGAGGTGTAAATTTTTTTAAGCGCTCTTGAAGTATAAAAACTTTAAACATCCCTCAAGAAGTCCGTTCATCCCATAAGTAGAGCCATTTATATGTGGTTGGAATAGCAAGTGCAAAATAATAATATACTATTAGGCTGATATCTATCATAAAGATGAAGTCGAAGACAGCGTATAACCCATCGCCGTTGTCGATCCAGCCGTCTTCGCATGGACCTTCTCCACCAGGAAGCGGAAGTGCCCAGACTGTTTCACTGACAAATAACGAAAGAGGAGTTGAGAGTGGGTCATCAGACGTGAAAGAAGCAATAGAGGAACCATCTCCGTCGTCCCCATCCTCTCATAGACATTCACTGGTGGATAGCGACAAGCATGAATACTTGAAGGAAGAAATAGAAGAAGAAGACGACCAAGAAGACCACTTTAACGTGCCGCCAGAGTTTTTAGCAAGATTAAAGACATTCCCATTGTTCAACAAAGCACCGAAATCATTCCACTCGAAGATCGCATCGGAACTCACGCTCATGCAATACCATGCTCAAGAATATATAATCAAAAAAGGTGACCCTTCCAAGTCGATGTACTGGATACTAAAAGGTACGGTCACTGTCACATCCACTGATGGCGAGTCCATCTACGCGGAGTTGGCACCCGGCAGCTTTTTCGGTGAAATCGGTATCTTATTCAACAGACCACGCACAGCAACAGTAATAGCGAGAACAAAAGTATTGGTGGGAGTATTGACTTCAAACACACTCAACTTGGTGCTCAAAAACTACCCACTAATCGAAAGGCGTATCCGTGACGAAGCACAAGAAAGACTAGCAATGCTCGACAAGAAGAAAAAGTACGACTTCCCAACAATGATGACCAACAACCTCGGAGCCTCTGCAGAAGTGCTAGCTCAAATGCGCACGTCGCCAGTCGTCGCGGGCCCCGGTGGCTCGTCCCAGGGCCCATGCAACATGATAAACAACGGAATAAACGCAAGCGCATTGGCGAACACACACTTGCACCTCCCAGGGCCAAGCATCCCACCAATGATAACACACTCTCCTTCCCCACTTTCTGCCGCGGCTGGCCGTACCAATACAAAGTCAGATAACGTCGACGCTTCGGTATCGATCCAATCGTTCATCACCAATATCCCCATGTTCCAGAACCTTCCATCCAACATTATCCATCAAGTAGCCTTGGAAGTAGAACCACTCCACTTGAATGCCTTTGAATATGTTTTCTACAAGGGAGACATCAACGCAGACATTTACTTTGTAATCAACGGAGAAGTGGAAGTGATAGACTCGGTAGATAACCACCCTAAGATGTTAGAAAACATCTTGGGAAGAATAAGCTCAGGCTCTTACTTTGGCGAAATGTCTTTCTTGGTTTCTTTGACCCAAGAAAAGACCCCAAAGAGAAGCGCAAGCATCAGAACCATCTCGTCAACAGAGTTGATGGTGGTAAAGAGCGAGAGCTTACGCAAGTTGTGCGAGAAGTACCCTTTTATTGCAGATGACATGAGACGTACAGCACACGAAAGAAGTATTCAAAACAACTCTATCCGTAAAGAGCTGTTGGAGAAATCACGGTTGTCGATCAACTTCGTTATGAATGATAAAGAGGACCCTGTCCCATCGGTCCCTATCTTGCCTACACAGAAACACAGTCAAGAACAAGCATTGCACCACCCACAATCACAACGACTCGACACACCATTATTTTCTCCAAACTGGGACTTCCTGAATAGACTTTTCTCGGTGAGCTCGACAGCAACTGCCATGTCACAATTCACAGCACGTTCACGGTCCATATCCCCCATCACCAGCGTCGAATCAGTCTCACCTAGTCAGGAAAAACGTAAAGCTTCAGTCGCTAGATTAGACGAAGACCAAGCTATCAACTTGGATGTCCCTCCTTCAAACCCTGTACCGGCATCACTTAACAATTTCCAGAACTTCCTGTTCAATGGAGGAAACAGCGGTAGAAACTCTGTGTTCCAATACTTGCCACACAACAAGAGAATACGATTGGCAAGCGTGTCTGCCGGTAGAGGTAGAAGAAGATCTTCTGTCTTGAGTAACAACGGCCCGTTACCAGACAGATTATTGCTCAAAGTGTTTGAGTACGTTCCATTGCCTACGTTGATGAAATTGCGCGTCTTAAGTAAGAGATGGCGCCAGATGTTGTACGCCGCTCCCAACTTGTGCAAAAACTTATCATTGACTCAATGGAACACCACAATAGACGACAAAGCCTTGATTAGAATCACAGACTTTGTTGGACATAGACCACAGGTGATTGATATATCCAACTGCTTCCACATCACAGACGAAGGGTTCACATACATGGTGAACGAAATAGGTATATCCGGAAAGATCAAGACGATCAAGATGCAGAGTAACTGGGACGTGAGCGCAATGGCGATCATGGACTTGTCTGTGCCACTGGTTGGACAGAATTTAGAGGAGATCGACTTGTCCAATTGTAGAAAGGTACGTGACAATGTTGTTGAAAGGTTGATTGGATGGGACTCGAAAGAGCTCAACAAAGAGGACATGTTGAACTTTAGCAGCGAATTGGACGGTGACGTTGACCAAATTGGGTGCAAGAAGTTGAAGATTTTGAATGTGGGATACTGCAAACACTTGACAGACAACTTTTTGTATCACATTGCCAACCACGCCAACCTCAGATTAGAAAGCTTGGACTTGACAAGATGCACCACACTCACAGACAAGGGATTCCAACACTGGACTTACAGAGCGTTCCCTAACTTGAAAAAGTTGTCTTTGAAAGACTGTACCTTTTTGTCGGACAAGTCGATAATCTCTGTTGCTAATGCATGCCCTAACTTGGAGATCTTGGACTTAAACTTTTGCTGTGCATTGTCAGATGTTGCAATCGAGGTGTTATGCCTTGGATGCCCTAACATTAGAGAATTGGATTTGTCGTTCTGCGGCTCAGCAGTCAGTGATTCGTCACTTGTTGCCATTTCCTTGCACTTGAAGAAGTTAGAGAAGTTGATCTTAAAGGGGTGTATCAGAGTAACAAGAGCAGGAGTAGATGCCCTTTTAAGTGGATGCTCACCATTAAACTACCTCAACGTCAGCCAATGCAAAAATGCTCATATTTACCCTGGTGGTATTCCAGCGCAAAAGTTGAATATCAACCCTCAAACTAAATCGGCCTTTGTTACCGCAGGCCCTTACAAAGATATAATCGAAATAGTTGTCTAATACTGTATTATTTAATTTGCTTAGCAAAAACCCAATCTAATAGAATTTTTAACATTTAAACACTTGTAAAGTTACTTCTTCTTTGGCTTCTTCTTGGTCTTGTCTTCGAAATCTATAAATGAAATTGGAATACCTTTATCTTTCAACAACTCTACGATCAATTTACCATGAGGACCCTGAACACCCACTTCGATAATCTTTGGGTTCAGAACACATGGAGAAATCGTAGTAGAACCGGAACACTTCACCTTGAGTTCATCAGCCAAGTTGTGAGGCTTTATGTTATAAGCTTCAAAGTTGAGCACACGAGTAACAATCTTCCTTCCAATCTTTGTTTCAGATATGACATTGATCTTTGGAGGTTCTCCTTTATGAATCTCGCCATTAGTTTCTCCAGGTTTGTTGACTTGGTAGAATGAAGAAAAGTTATTCAAGAATGCTTTGAAGACCTTTTCTCTTGGAGTAGCTTCTGGTCCTAGGTTGGTTATGTTTCCCATTATATCGTCTACTCTGATTGTCTTTGGGTTCTTTATGTTTATCAAGTCAGCAAGTTTCACGTACTGATCAAAGAGTTTCTTCAACTCTTGGTTGCTGTAGAGGGCATCATGTTTTGCGCCCACCTTGTTGAAAAGCATTCTAGATTTACTTGTAGGTTTGAACAAATTGACGATGGTCATTTCGTTTGCTTTCTTGGATTGTGTAGGTTCCTTAGGGTGTGCTAAAAGGGATCCCATGTTTTTATGAGGAACAAACGTTTCAATCTTTTGGTTACTTTTATCCATTAATTTAATGATAGACAAATCGTCATCTTTACCTTTAGTTTGAAGGAACCCTTGCTTATCCATTGCTTTAAGAAACTTGGAAGTTTTCTTCCATGAGGTCTTTTTAACATTACAATAACTTGATTCGATAATAGGTAAGTTCTTGTAAATGTATAAAGACATGAATGTTGATGGAACAATTGGTAATTCAAAAGTCTCGAGTTTGATTGTTTGAATCAATGATCTGATGAAAAAGTTATCAATTTCTTCAAGTGTTAATGTGCTCACTGTTTCTGCAAGATCATCAAGATGATCATTAGCTTGAGATTTTTGAGATCGGGTTTCTTGAACTTGAGCTTCTTGGGCTTGAGCTTCTTGAGCTTGTGATTCTTGTGAGGTTTCTACTTCTGCTTCTGCTTCCTCCACCTCTTCCTCCTTCTCTTCTACTACTTGTTTAGGTACTTCAACTTCCAACTCTTGAGGTACTTCAATATCCACATACTTGTTTAATTTGTATAATCTATCATCAATATGATGAAGAACTTCAACAGCTACACCCTTGGTACCAATAACCCTATCATACTTTGTCATGTCTAATTTGCAAACACCAATTGCCTTTACAACTGTTGGGTTGGCACTGTCTACGATACCTACCACTGCACCTTTGATTGCTCTCGAATCAAACTTGGGAAGTGTGCCAGGTAACATCAAATCAGCTCCTCCAACAACAATAGAAATGACATGAGGGTGAGTTCTAATCAAAGGGAGTAAGAATGGACACCTCCAACATGTGAATAAAGAAGGATAGACTTGTGAGTCTCTAGCTTTGAACCAAGTAGGAGTTTCATTCTCATCAAAGTAAATGCTTCCAGAGAACCCTTGATCACTTTTGAATGGCGATTGCTTGGTATTAATAGGTAAGATCTGAATCAACGTCTCCTTATCGAGAGATGCTTGATCAAGACCATAGTTTGTACAGATCGATTGAAGGAGTTTTCTTCTTTCTGATGACTTGATATTAGCTGATCCACGATGATGAGGGTCTTTCTTGAACATTTTCAGAATGACTCTTTAGTTAATTAGTATATTTATAGATCACCAAAAGACAACTAGCTAGCGAATTATAGTAAACTAATACCACAGTCTTATGAGCTCTTTCTCTTTAATAGCAATTGGTGATGTCGTGAAAAATCATGTCTGAAAAGTTTGTACGACATTTTAGATACTGAACAGCACATACAAGCAAGAATCATGGCAGGGAAAGCGGCCTCTAAAGAGGTGAAGTCGCAGGAGATACTGTCTGTGACGCTGATCAGAAAGTCGATTACTTTGATTGTTTTTCTAGTTGTGACATTGCTAGGGTATCCACTTTTCGTTTCGACCACAGGTGTTTACAGAGCTGATTTACCTATTGATGAAGTGGAATTGTTGGCAAACAACTTCTTGAATAGTGTCAACTTCCGAGTTCCAATCTATTTGAATGTATCTAATGCCTTAGAGCATTTCATTCCAGCTGCCCAGAAGCAGATCGACGAGGAACTCAATAGTAAGTACCCAGAGTTACATAACTTTTGGTCTATTGAATTGAGAAGAACAGGATTCGCGTCTTTAGATCCTCAGGTTAATTATATTGTCAACTTCGACGTGGTCAATGATAAGAATGCTTTAGAATCATTCTACATGTCACCTTTCAGTAAATCTTCAACATTGACATTGACCCAAAACGTTATCAACAGTAGAAAAGTGGATGACTTCTTGAAGAGGTTCTTGTTGGACGAGATGTTCAAGGATGAAATTGAACAGATGTCTGAATTAGCCAGACAAGTACCAGTGGATAAGGATTCTACCAAAGACTTGATCTTACCATACTCTGCACACTACAACATGGTATTCTCATTGATGATAGAAAACGGAAAAACCGTCGACTGGGAAATCGAAGAATCCCTCCAACAGCTCAATAGTATTGTAGAAAAATTTGCACACTTTGCAAACTTCAGTATCAGCACCCAAACCCAATACTACAGCAAGTTGACAAACGACGTTAAGTATGACGAAACAGAAAAGGCGTACTTGATTGAAAAAAATGAGTTATCCACCTTCATCAACTTTGGAGACTGGAACCTTATTAATCACGACATCAACCCAACTATCAATTTCTTGGTGTACTTCCCTGAATCCAACTACCAGAACGTCCCAATGAAGATCAAGGACTCCACCACCAACTCGTTCTTGGTACCTCAATGGGGAGGTGTATACATCTTTAACAGAGATATGCCTTTGTTGAATGGAATGAAATACACACTTGTAAAAGAAGAATTACAACCAGTCATGGAGATTTTCGCCTCGCAATTGTTCCAGCTTTTAGGAGTCCCAGACTCGTCCAAATCACCACTGTTCAGAATCGACAAATTGTCTAGATTTATGATCGTGAAGAATATCAGAAAATCCTTGGATAACTTATTGTCTCTTATCAAGTTGACCAAATCATTGAACGAGATCTCGATCCCTGACTCAACCAAAAACTACGTGCACCAAACATTGCACTATATTAATGAATGCACAAACTACTTGTACTGGGGTCAAAACTACAGGTTGGCCATGAAACTATCTGCAAGAGCCCGCGAGAACTCGGACAAAGCGTTCTTCGAGAAGCAAATGGTCCAACAAGCTTACTTCCCTAGTGAACACAAATTAGCTGTGTTCTTACCATTATTGGGACCAGTAGGATCGATTGTATTCTTGGGAAGTATCAAATTGCTTCGTGATTTCTTGAATGAAAGGAAAAAGAAGAAAAAGGTTGATTAAAAAGTTAAAATAAACCATACAGATAGTTTGGTTTATGTAACCAAGCTTTAAATATACTATGGATAATAGATAAATAAAGGTGATAAGAATATCCTCGTAGAGAAAACGGCAAATAACTGAGTTGTGTATTCTGAATAGATGAGGTTTCTTCTATTCAGAACCACGAAGTATGTTTCCATTCTTAACAACTGAGTTGCAGTATATTCTGCTAAGTGAATATTCTACACATAGTATTCGAAGAAACCACACGTTGAAAGAAATACATTCTCCAAAGTCCGGAAGCAATAAGGTAACACTTTAAGCTATTCTTAAAATTATAGTATCGGCAATAAGAACTAGTCAAAGCTTTAGATAAAAAGAATAATTATAGGAAAGTAAAGGGGACCATTAAAAATACGTTGAACCCAACAAAACTGAATTTTTTAAAGCCTAAATGGCTGCAAAAAAACATAACCAAAATTATCTAGGTACTTAATTGTTTCTTGGCTGTACGTGGTCACCTTATCTTGACAATCTAATAAATTCGAAAGAGTGAGGCAAGTAAAACAGAGCGAAGTAAGCGAGACAGTTCAAAGAACGGAAGAGAGGCAGGGAAGTAGTTTACTGTAAAGTTCACTTTACATTTCTTTATTTTTTCTTTTTTATTATACTCTACCCTGGTGACAACAACTGATTTATAAGCCTTGACCGTGTAGTATCACAGTTTATTGAATGCTTGTGGTCTCAAAAATTCGTATCGTTCATCTTTAGATGCTGAAAACACCACCAATTATCCCATGGTGGTGTGTGTATGCTGGCTTCCCTTAAGCAAGAGTAGTAATAAATCCTAATCACACCCCATGCCCCCTCCAGTAATTGGTTCTGGTACATCATCTCTGCAAGCGAGGGTAAGTGATAACTGTAGTAAGAACCTTTAATGTTGTGTGCACTATTAATCAATATATCGGCAAACCAATCCAGGTTGTTAGTTTCATAGAACTGTAGTATTTATGCTCACCCTGTATGCTTTCAGTTATCAGATAACAGCTATCAGAGCTCATATTGAAGTTCCTAAAATTGACATCTACGTCCTCATAAATAAATTACCACGGATCTACCAAAATACCCAATAGCATTACTAATCCACCAAGTCCAATCCAACTTCTTCAATCCCAAAAATTCACCAACTTGGCGATCAACCTGACAAACTTTTTCCTGCCCAACACTTCAGGATAACTAATGGAAGCTATTGTCCGGGCCATTAGATAAGACAGCCCCACATAAACGAATGGTTGTGTTATTGTGCATGTGAATTACAAACTACAGAGTGATTTGTAATAGAGACGGGCTGAGCTGAAGACTCGGGATACCCACCGACCCAGATCGGAACGATAATGTTGGTCTGAGATCAGACCATATGCCAAACACGCTTTCTTTTGTGTGCATATTGAATTGTATTCGAATGAAAATTCTCGTAAATCTAAAGTAAACAGCGATGAGTAAAGTATTGTACAACACGCTAGGATTCGGTACTGTTGGTATTGCCTCGTACTTTTGGGGTAGATCTAGTTCTCCAGCACCTGCTGCTGTTGATTCTACAACTGGGAGTGGCAATTTGCCTGTGCGTGCAACTCCACCTGGTGCAGTTCTTGATCCTAGTAGTGTGTCACCACTGGGTTTCTTTAAGCATGGATTCCCTGGACCTATTCATGATATGCAAACACGTAGTGAGTTCATTAGTTGTTTCGATAGAGCCACACGTAATCCATACTGGGTTGTTGAACATATCACCAAGGACCTGATCAAGTCTGTCCAAGGTATTGATCGTAAGAAGTCGATTTTCAGAGAAGACGAGTCTGTTCCAGCCAAGTTCCGTGCTAGATTGAGAGACTACTTTAGAAGTGGGTATGATAGAGGACACCAAGCACCTGCTGCAGATGCAAAGTTCACGCAAGAAGCAATGAATGAAACATTTTTCTTGACCAACATGTCGCCACAGGTTGGTGATGGTTTCAACAGAGACTACTGGGCTCATTTCGAGGACTTTGCAAGAAGACTCACTAAAAAGTATGACAATGTCAGAATCATGACTGGGCCTTTGTATTTACCAAAGCAATGTGATGATGGTAAGTATAGAGTCACATATGAAGTGATTGGACTGCCTCCTAACATTGCAGTTCCAACCCACTTTTTCAAGTTGATTATTGGAGAGAGTAATAACGAGAATGAACCTATTAGTGTAGGAGCATTTGTGATGCCAAACGGACAAATCAGCAACGACACACCTTTGACTTCATTCCAAGTACCAGTAGAAGCCTTGGAAAGATCAAGTGGATTGGAATTATTACAAAAGGTTCCATACTTTAAGCAAAAGGATTTATGTAAAGATGTTGAATGTTCGATCATTGTGAGAGAGTTCCCAAAGCAAGTTAACAAGATGTTACCACAGGGAAAGTAGAGGAACGAGAGTGCATTCTTTTTAGTATGACATATTGTATATATAGCATGGCCATATGAAGTTAAGTGTTGTAAGAGGGGTGGAGGAGTATAGACAAGAATAGAAGAGTATTTATTGAGTATGCAAAATGTAAATTCACATCAACAGTCCTTTCAGTAGTGTTTTTTTCAGATTATAAGATATACATCCCATATGATCCGCTCAGAATACGAAACACTCAAACTAATCTAAACCCTGTGAATTTCCTAATGGACTGTGAAATAGTTTAGTTAGTACTATTCATTAATTCTAGATTCATTTCAAACACTCTAAGTTAACTGTACATTCCACAGTAAACCAACTCTACAACACTACCTTCTTACCCACCCATTCCTTTTTACTATCTCCCATACTCTTCCACTAACTCCAAATCCTTATAACCTAAATAAACACCAAGCCATTTACTTTTAGTTCTATGCTCGTAACCATCCCTTTTGTATGTGTTGGTTCACCATAACCTTATCTTTTATAGTGCGCCTATGGTCTATGCTGTATACACTGACACTGGAAATTTCCAGCTTTCCCACGACCCAGACAATTTTCATTTCCACCATCACAAGCTACATATTTCAGATCTATTCTCTCTTAGACTTGCTTATCTAAGGTCTCATATAAGATATAACCCACCATACATAGCCCATTTAACACCTCCTATATAACTCATTCTCCTTTTCTCATCCATTCATCCCATCCTCGCTCCTCCCTCCCTCGTTCCTCCTTTCATCCCAAAACCTTCCCCCCCAAATCTCCCATCAAAAAATCACAATCTGCACAATCTACACTGCCCCAGTCAAAAATTCTACACGATTCCAAAAGAACACCTAATCAATGAATATATCACTCAATATGTCCATACTACCTACATCTATTCATATCCCAAACCAAAACATCCAAACTAAACCACACCATTCTACTAAATGCACCTTTCCAAAACCCAACACATAATTTACCCAGCCAAATCAGACCCACACATTATTCAGCTACTCGTCCTGCATACTAACGTCTTGAAACCTTTTTAAGATTCCAACCCAACCACCCTGACATTACTTCAACTTACAACTCAACATGATCTATTTCAACCTTCCATCAAACACGACACAACACAACATATCTTTCCGATCAGTCATCCTCCCCCTGTCTCCCCCTCGAAAACATCACAATAAAACTTCTCCCTTTACATCCCCTTACTTTTTTGACTTCAAACTACACCCACTACTTCCACTTCCACCTTCAAACTCCCATCAAAACCTCCCTCTTCCACCCTCACAACCCTCACAACACTCACAACCTCTCTCCTAACCCCGTAAAAACAATCACGTGACCTACATCTCAACATAGACGCACATCAATCATTACGTAACCTTCCCAATCAAGCCGTTGAGTTAGATAATTTTTGGCATCCAACAGGTTTCTCAACAAATAAATTAGATCAACAAAAAATTGAGGATGGCCGGTATTTAAAAGCTGCAAAATTTGCTGATTTTTTTTAATAGGTTATTCCCATTCGTTAGTAAACACCTGCCAAAGTACCACAATTGAGCAGGATACGCCAACCTAATCTTTAATAATATATCCATAAACCCCCCC
>JAJMRZ010000046.1:0-57859 GCA_030558205.1 Kodamaea kaohsiungensis (nom. inval.) | reverse complement strand
ATACATGAGAATGATCCGTCCAGGTATGGTTGTGGGACCACAACAGCATTGGCTTTACTTACACCAGAATGACTTCCGTGACTGGAGACATACAAGTTTGGCATAATTTTTGTGATGGGGAAGTTGCGGATAGGTATGTTGTTGTTTAATGATGTTGAGTGGAAGGGAATGATGACTAGACTAGAGGTAAAGAAAATATGTAATCGTGCTGTCACTATAACAATATATATTGTATTGATAAGAAGTCAAGGCGTTTCACTGCTGTTGATTGTGTTTGTGTGGATTAAAAACTATAGATTAAAAGTCAAGGCTGATTTTGCTTACTATTATGATTACAATAGTACATGAGTATAATAGTAATCAATAGTATAATAGAATACAAAGGATTAGAGAAAGAAACAAGACGAGTTTATTCTACACTTTGAAACTATAATTAAACTTTTCATCTCTTCCTTTTTAGATACATCCTCAAACTATAAGAATGCTTGTGAGGCATAAAGTGAATAATTGACACGCATTGGATTCTGGGGATGACTTAGTATCTGTAAATGTTACACGTTCAACAGTAACAAAGAGCAAGTTTAATTCAGTAGTTGTAAACGAGTGAAACATGATCCTGTATTCAAACTAAGGTCGACAAGTGTCACTTTATTCATTTCGTTTATAGTAGTATAATAATTTGTGCAGGTGTTGAAACTAAGTTTCACTTAATTTCTAACAATCCCATTCATCAAGCACATTCCAACGATACCTCAGCTACACACGTTGAAACAAATCAATTACAAGTCAAAACATTTATTTACAATCATAATTATCCTCCTATTCCCTTAAGTTTAGTTAAAAAAAGGATAGAATTCGTTATACTTCTTAGTATAGTAAGCAGTAGAAATACCACCCAAAGCAACCAACATCAAAGGCAATGGTTTCTTGAATTGAGTAGGAATAGCTCTGCCAATTCCTGCAACTAACAAAGTGGTAGAAGCACCCAATGCCAACTCCAATCCGTAATCAGCATTCTGCTTCAAGAGGTAACCAGCACCTCCATACACAGCAGCAAAGGTGATTCCTGCAACCAACGAAGGCAAAGATCCCTTACGCGAGTATCCCATGATACCGCCAACAGCACAAAGGCCAGATAATGTAAATGCTGGATGTTCCATTTTCTACTCTATTAAAATTAGTTGACCGAATCCTTAAGTTTTCCGGAAGTCGTCTCAATGTCGCGCCAATTGGCTACTCGTTGTGTTGTTGAAAAATTTTACCAGCTGTGAACGTGAACAGAAGGCACGCATGCCTCGCTTTTCCCCCTTTTGTTCGCACAGGGGGTGATCAAACTAGTTGGTGGTTCATGAAGGCTACCTACAAAGCTATAAGGATCGAGTCCAATACGTAGAAATGTAAAATGTACAATTTACACCACATCTGTTGATCTGGTACCAAACACCTTTTGGAACAAGATCAACAAATTATGATGTAAACACATCCAGGGCTAATCAACAGGCCCTATACATAAATTGTATTCCCGTAAAATTGGACCGGACAATCACGTTAACCCATTTTTTTCTGTCTCTGACTGTCCCCCCCCAAAGGTGGTTTGTACGCTTTTGCCAAACTACTGAGGCAAGCATTGCTAACAAAAAAAGTTTTTACCAAAAAACACACGCCTCCTCCTCTCATCCACGTTCGGTTCGACTTGTAACAGGACTATTCAAGTGCCTTAGACCATCCATCCAACCAGAAAAGCACCGACGAGGCGAGGTGAGATTTGAGATATGAACATTTCGTCCATGTTAACAGGGAGTACAGGGGCTGCTGCAGTAGCAGGAGTAACAGGAGCAGTAGGATCTACTGCTGCTGATGGAGCTGTGGCCAATCAATCATCCAATGGTATCCATCCAAACAAGCTTGGCAGCCGTAGTATTGTCAGCGGGATCGTCAACGATTATGACTCGAATGGTGATGTTGATCAACAGTACAAGAACCAGTTTGAAAACAACGTGAGCGTGTTGAACCAAATGGATCAGCAGTTACAATTAGCCCACGATATCAAATTGCTCAAGTTCGACGAAGCCAAGATGAATAACACCATGATTAAAACTAACAGGTTGACCTCTAACTTTATTGAAAGAGTGGTTGCAGAAGACATATCGTCGAGAAACAACAAGATATCCGATACAAACAAGAACAAGGACTTGCACCACATCGACCTAACTAAACCATTGCATCACAATACAACAAGAGGACGTGAATTCAAATGGGGAACTACTAGAGAAGTACACAAGGTGGAAACAAAATCGCGTAGGAAACGTCCGACAGTTGGAAATGGCGTTGGCGCTGGTGTGGAAGAATCGCCAACCAGATTAGGCAAAGCTGGCGTCGACGGTACTCCAACACGTGCCCGTCCTAAGAGAACAGTGTCTCAGTCTTTAACTGCTGAACTGGGTGAGTTTGACCCAACATCTAAGAGACTCAGAAGAAAGCCAGTCAAGCACGAAGACGAAGATGGAATGACATCAGATAGTGATGGAACTCCTGGTGTAGAAGGTTCAACTAATGGACGCTTAAGAGCAAGACCAAAGAGAGACGACGAAGACTCGGAGGCTACACCCGCTAACGGCTCCCCACAGAAAACTTCTAAGGAACACAAGATTATGATGAAACAATACGACAACACTTACATTTCCATCTACAGAGACTTATCGAGAAAGGATGGACCAAAGGTGAGCAGATTACTCCAACAACACCTGCAAGCCAAAATGATCAACTTGAAGAAAACATCCATCTTAGCTGCAAGAGAAGCTAAGAGATGGCAGCTCAGATCAACCAAGAACCACAAGGACTTGACCACTAAGGCAAGAAGAGCAATGAGAGAAATGTTCAACTTTTGGAAACGTAACGAAAGAGTGGAACGTGAATTACGTAAAAAGTATGAACGTGAATTGATCGACAAAGCAAAGAAGGAAGAAGAAGACCGTGAAGCAAAGAGACAACTGAGAAAGTTGAACTTTTTGATCACTCAGACGGAATTGTATTCTCACTTTATTGGTAAGAAGATTAAAACTGAAGAGATTGAAGGAAAGAATTCAGATCCAAATCTCAATTTGTCCGTTACCAACAAGTCTTTGGATAAGTATGCTGATGTTGATGTAAGAAGTGACCAGAAACATATTGATGCTCTTGATTTCGAGAATGATGACGACGATGCTTTACACAGAGCTGCGGCTGCCAACGCCCAGAATGCGTTGGACGCAGCTCAATTAAAGGCAAGATCGTTTGAAGATCCTCTGGATCCTCTCAAGAACCCAGATACAAACGGTGAGGAAATGAATTTCCAAAACCCAACTCTTATCGGAGACTTGTCAATTACACAACCAAAGCTTTTGAAGTGCACCTTGAAGGAGTACCAAGTAAAGGGTTTGAACTGGTTAGCAAATTTGTACGAACAAGGTATCAACGGTATCTTGGCCGATGAGATGGGTCTCGGTAAAACAGTCCAGAGTATTTCTGTATTATCTTACTTGGCTGAAACTCACAATATTTGGGGACCATTTTTAGTTGTCACACCAGCATCGACTTTGCACAATTGGCAACAAGAAATCTCCAAGTTTGTTCCTGACTTCAAAGTATTACCATACTGGGGAAATGCAAAGGATCGTAAGATCTTGAGAAAGTTCTGGGACCGTAAGAATGTTAGGTATGGTAGAGATGCACCATTCCATGTTTTGGTAACGTCATACCAGTTAGTTGTTGCAGATGCTGCGTACTTCCAAAAGATGAAGTGGCAGTACATGATCCTCGATGAGGCTCAAGCAATCAAGTCGTCACAGTCATCAAGATGGAAATCGCTTTTATCATTCTCGTGCCGTAACAGACTTTTATTAACAGGTACACCTATCCAAAACTCGATGCAAGAGTTATGGGCATTGTTGCACTTTATCATGCCTTCGTTGTTTGACTCTCACGATGAGTTTAGTGACTGGTTCTCCAAAGATATCGAGAGTCATGCCCAATCTAACACAACTTTGGATGAACAACAGTTGAGAAGATTGCACGTCATCTTGAAACCATTCATGTTGAGACGTATCAAGAAGAATGTTCAGAGTGAATTGGGTGATAAGGTTGAGATTGATATCTTCTGCGATTTGACTAACAGACAGAAGAAATACTACCAAATGCTTAAGTCGCAGATTTCTATCATGGACTTGTTGGAGTCTGCAAATTCTGGAGGTGAAGATGCTACATCGTTAATCAACTTGGTTATGCAGTTCAGAAAGGTGTGTAACCATCCAGATTTGTTCGAAAGAGCAGACGTGAGGTCACCCTTTTCTGTAAGTAAATTTGCAGAAACTGGCTCATTCTTGAGAGAAACTGAATTGGAAATGCAATATAGTACCGAGAGTTTGATAAACTATAAGTTGCCGCGTTTAGTTTACGATGAGTTGCTCACTCCTAATATTAATAATCAGGTTGGATCAAAAGACAAACTCCTTCAAAAGTTTAGCATTTATGACCCTTCAAACACCCGAGATGATAGCAACGAAACTTTTGGATGGCTTAGATTTGTGGATAAATCACCAGGTGAATTGCAGAAAATCCTGAAACAGAACATAATCCAAAGATCGATAGCTAACCAAAGATACACAGATATTAACTATGAAGATTCTAACAGACTCAACTACGTTTACGAGGGAGAGTTTGAACCAAAAAATAAGAAATTGTTGATTGCCAACTTTAACAATAATCATGCAGTAATCAGCAATTCTACTCATTTGAAGGAATTATACTCGGTTAGGGATGGTGTTTACATTGATATGCGAATTAATACGTTAAACCCTGCGGCTCAACCTATAGCTTCCGCGCCACCAATTCTTCCTTACTGTTCAACAATTAATTTCATGAACAGAATTAATGATGTGATATTTGACCGCGAGGTTATACTGAGCTTGATGCCAATGTCCTTGTCGGATGAGTACACATTCTTGACGAAACAAGTACCGATTACTCAGTACCCACACACTAATATGCTTCCTCAACCAGTGAACAAGTTTATTGACTATTCCAATATTAGAATGCCTTCGATGAACAGATTTATCACGGATGCAGGTAAATTGGCTAAATTGGACGAGTTATTGGTGGAGTTGAAACAAAATGACCACAGGGTGTTGGTATACTTTCAAATGACAAAGATGATGGACTTGATGGAAGAGTATTTGACATACAGACAACACAAGTACATCAGATTAGATGGATCTTCCAAATTAGATGACCGTCGTGACTTGGTGCACGATTGGCAAACAAAGCCTGAGATATTCATATTCTTGTTGTCGACGAGAGCTGGTGGGTTAGGTATCAACTTAACTGCTGCTGACACTGTTATCTTCTACGACTCTGATTGGAATCCTACTATCGACTCGCAAGCTATGGACAGAGCCCACAGATTGGGTCAAACCCGTCAAGTGACTGTCTACAGATTGTTAGCCAAGGGTACCATTGAAGAAAGAATGAGAGACCGTGCCAAGCAAAAGGAACAGGTTCAACAAGTGGTCATGGAAGGTAAGGCTATGATTAAGAAGGAAGAATCCGTTAACAAAAAGAAAGATGTTGCTTTCTTGTTGTTGGGTGGTGATGACCCTTCGGATAGCACCACCACTAATAATGGAACTCCAACTGATTCCAAGGAAGGAACTCCTTCTGTGGAAGACCAAAAGAAGAAGAAGAAACCAAAGAAATTGGGCAAATCCACTAAGTTTGGTGAAGTTCTTAATTCTTCCAAGTTAGAGGAAATGTACCATGAAGATGAAGGGCAGTTCACGCCAACTGGTACTCCAACTATATAAAGATTTACATTGTAATTTTAGTATATATATTTATAAAATTTTCATCTATATATAATTGATAAGGGTATTAATGGGACTCAAGATGTAAAGAGATATATGGTTTTATCCTTTTCAAAGGTGAGTTTGGAAATAAGTAATTAATGAATTGAATATGCAAAATATAGTTAGGCTTCCTCCTCTTCAACAATTGTTGTTGGTTCAACGATTTTGTTTGTGAGTTTTGTTTCTAGTTCTGATAGAAACGACGCGTTGGCGATTGGAGAGAGTGTTAGCTTTGGTGAGCCTGTTGCTGGCTTCAAAGTATTGCCTAGTCGACTCCGAGGTAATTGGACCAGGTCTTCAGCCTTTGACTTGAGAATTTTGTTTTCATTTTCCAAGTTGTATATTCGGTTGAAGCTCTCTTCCAAGCGTAGTTTAAGTTCTTCTTTAGAAATCTGTTGTGATAAGTTGTTAATGTTTTGAGTTATACCTTCGTCACTCTCGTTTTCAACAATGTTTTCGTCGAAACTCGTTGGTTGTGTTGAGTTGATCAAATCTGTCAAGCCACTTAAATTAGAATTGACGGAATTGAGGGAGAACCGGTTCGAATTGATCAAGTTGCCAAAACTGAGTTTCTTGGTGTTGCCTGACGACAATTGATCTAGTGTTAATTGATTGTATGTTTCATATGAAGTTGGGGGGCAAATATTAATGTAGTTATCATCATATGATGTACCACTACGGGGTTTGTTCACGGGAGTCTTTGTATTTTTTAATCCCTTCTTTGAATCCGCTTCTGTTGGGTTCTCAAATACGGTCAACAATCCTAATTGTAACCCTGTAGATAATCGTTTATATTTCTTTCCTGAAATATTATCTGGCGCATCTCCGTTAGTTGGAGGCAGTATTTCACTCCTTCTGTCAACTACAGGGCTTGGAAGTGGAGTCTTGAAAGTAGATGATGGCTGCACTGGAAGTGAGTATCTTTTCTTGATAGCAGAGTTGTGAAACATTTTCAACCCTGTTGAATTGTCAATTGACGACCGCGGAGAAGTGAAGCTGGAATCTGAACGTGGAGTAGAGGGCGACATTTGTTGTTCTTGTTGCTGTTGCTGCTGTTTTTGGAAAACCTCATCACTCAAGTCAGTTAAATTGACTTGGTACAATTCTCGTACAGTATTCAAATCGTCACTAAACTGTTTGAAGATCAACAACTTTTCGCTCAACTCGTCCATGTTTTCAATCGATCTAGTTGATTGATTGTACTTATCGAAGAACTTCAAGTTTGTCGATAAGTTGCTTACCTTTGCAATCAAAGAATTCAAGTTTGAATTCAAATCATCAACATTGTTTTGAGTAGGAGTGTTCATTGACAATATGTCCTGGTTTTCATGTGTCGCATTCAGCTTAAACAGTGACAAGTGCTCGAACCTGTCGAAATACAGACTGAAGCTCTTCAAAGTATCTGTATGCTCCTTAAATGTTTCCTTTAACAAGTCCAATTTTCCCAAGTTAGGAATAAAATTAGGCAGCTTAGCTGTATCTTGAATATGGAACAGGTCCATAATTTTGTACACATAGAAATTCTTTTTAACTGGGGACTCGTTTAAAGTCAATAACTGGCAGATCATTAGTTTACGCAATTGGTTGAATTTGTTAATGTGAAAGACAATTTCATCTAAAGCATTTGACTTTTTATCGTCATCTTGATTACGCAGTGCAAATGATTGGTAGTCCATGTTTAGTATCTCCAAGTTGATATTATTAATTGAACAGTATTGTTCAAACAAATCTCCATTCAAGAAGGGAAGAAGCTTAACAATGGATGCTTTCAAGTTGAAGTTGAGAAAACTTAATGAATGAAGTAATGAGGTTTTCAATTCTTCTTTATACTTTTGAATCTCGCTACTGAATTCTGTAGCATTTGGATTGCCCAAGAAATTATACACACTCAACTCTTTTAAAGTGATCAAGTTGGTGATTATTTTTTTGTTAAGCTTGTAGTTGTACAATAAATATTCATTCAATAGTTGAATGGTTTGGTTTGTTTTAACGTGAAGGTTAATTTTTTTGAATTTGATCAATTTGGTTGCTATGATCAAGATGATTTTAAACATCTTCACTTGTGATTTTATAGGCATCTGGTGTGCAGCCAATTGACGTTGTTTCAATAAGTAGATGATCAATGAGATGATCACAATGACGTACTTTGTATTGTTATACTTGCGCATGTAGCGGAGGTTATAGTGTTTATCTAAAATCTCTAGTTGGGTACCGTCAAAGTTTAAGTAATGAATGAAAGTGGGTAAGTTCGAAGGTACTTTTTTAGCCAATGATCCAAACTGTGTATCACCATTCTTCATTTTGGTTTGAAGTGTGTTTAATGCTTGTTCGTTCTTAGATAAGATCATTGAATCTTCTAGTAAGTTGGATACTATTAAGTTATACTTGAATTGTTCCCAGAACTCATGGCTTGTCAGTCCCATGTTGAGGTACTTTTTGATGAACTTGGAGAAGTTCTCTGTGCTCGATGCTATTGGGTTCGGGTTATACTTGTCATAGTAATATTGGAAATCATGGCTCACCGAGCTCTCACGTCTTTTGAAAGACCCGGGTCTTTGGTTCTGATGTTGTAAGAACAGTGGGTGTGGCGGATGGTCAAAGACATCGTCGAAAAATGGTGCACTTAATGTAGCCTTGACATTATAGCTCTGGTGTGATAGAGTAGGTGTCAGTAAATTGTCTTCAATACCCCAATCACTCATTTCATGTGCAGCCAATGATCCTACAGCAGTCTCCGAAATAGGACCCAGATCCTCCCTCTTGGACTCATCGATGCCAGTATTCCGCGATAAATAGCTTGATAGCGGATTAAGCATATCAAAGTTCATCTCTTCAACGGCGTATATTGATTAACACTTCATTCAATGGGGTTTGTTTGTACAAATCAATTAAACTTTTTTGCTTAAAATGTCATAAGAAAAAACAGTTAAAAAAAAAATTAGACTGCAACCGTTGGAGCATTTGCCTTGATAGGGAAATCGAAATGCTTGGTGGTCATAAAATGCAGAAATGCCAATAATAAGTTTGTTATATCAGCCAAAAGTTCAGGTACAGGTGTGTTGAGGTTATGTTTATTTGCTTCAATCTTTGTATTGTATGAGTAATTGAGGGTGCAAATCTTAAATCAGAAGCTGCAAAATGCCTGGCAGTTTATCGGCCAATGGACACTTGAAAATTTGTTTGATGAGCAGCTGATATCTAAGAAATCGTTCGTTACTCAGAAATGAATGATATCTCAATCCCTCACATATGATACGTCGTCAATGGACTGGGTTCAATAGCATTGTTTGGATGTGATTTTGATTTCCGTTTTGGGGTATCCAGATCGGGATGTTTTTGGGTGCAATTTTCACAGTGAAAAGGAACAGTGTTTAGTAGAATAATCAAACACAGCTATGTAAGGTGAGTTGATTTGTGTGATGGAAGATGAAACTGTTCTATCACCTTAATGATAATGTTATTGTTTATCAGATGATTTGTCTTTAAAAGGGAGAGTATAAACACTTTTAAGGTATAGTACATGTTTTTACATAGATGAATATGAGCATCAATGATAAACATTGATTGACCACCGTACATGCCAGACACAGCTGCACGTTTCATACATATTGACAGATTAATTAAAACCTTTATGTCTTACAATTTTTTTTGAAAGAATTAACGGATCTAAAATAAACAATTACGGATTTCCACCTGGTTAACTAACCATTAGAAACGCCTAAATGATACAGGATGGTTACGAATTTGCAGTCAAATTTTTATTAAATTCCCAAAAGATGAATTGAAGTGTCGTTGAATAGTACATTGTAGATAAATTAGCCAAACCCAGGGCCAGAGCCCATTTGACTTAACCAGTCGTTTTCCATGAAACTCATTCCAAGGCCGTTGCTGAGTGAACCGTCCTTGAGAGGATCAATTGGTTGAGGTTTAGAAGGTTGGTTCAGTTGGTTATCCACCAATTTCGCATTCATGATGGCTGGGTTCATGAACATCTGGTTCATGCCGTCGCCTAATATTGTTGGATCCATGAGATCGCCGTTCATGACTCCCTTTCCGCCAACAGCACCGTTGCCGTTGTTGCCAAACAAGTTCATTTGTTCTTGCTGTTGCATGAACTTCAACCGTTTCTGTTGCAACTGGAACAGTAAGTTCATCTGTTGTTGTTGCTGTGCAGTTGCGTTTGAGACGTCGTTTACGTTCAAGTTGATCATGAGATCGTTCTTGATATCGTCACTATCGTCATTGCGGTTTCCATTTTCAAACAAAAGGTTCTCGTTGTCAGAGTTCTTGTCTTTTTCCCCAGCATTCATGTTAGGAGAAATCAATGGGTTTGAATTAGGTCTTTGCTGTCCCATGTTCATTGGCATTCCCATCTGCTGTTGCTGTTGAATTTGTTGTGGTTGCGACATATTAAACTGCGAGGTGTTTGGAATGGAGCTATTAGCTTGCTGTTGTGCCTGATTTTGAGGCTGATTTTGTTGTTTCATTAAGAATTGTTTCTTCTGGAAGTTATTTTGACTCTCCATCCTCAACTGTTTCATTTGGTACTCACTCATGCCTTCGGTATTTTTCTGTTGAAGTGGTTTCTGTTGTTGTAACTGTTGTTGTTGCTGCTGCTTTTGTTGTGTAGTAGCAAGTAATGGAGATTGCAATTGTGCTGCTTGGTCGTTGGGTCCTACGCCACCTGGTTGTCCTTGTTGTCTTTGTTGCATTAATTGCGCTTGTTGTTGTTGTTGGTGGTATTGTATTTTCATCTGTTGCAAGCGCATTTGGTGCTGGTACTGTTGTAAGTTTGAGCTTCTTGCATTTGAGTTTGTTGTAGCTGCAGTTTGTGGAGGCGGCATCTTGTTGTTGGACGCAGGTACAACAAAGTTGCCATTTTCGTTTTTGAATGGTGGACTCTGTTGGGTTTTCTGTGGACTCAAGAATTGCTGCTGTTGTTGCTGTTGCTGTTGTTGTTGTTGCTGTTGCTGCTGTTGTTGCTGGAGAAGGATTCTTTGTTGAAGAGCTTGTTGTTGTTGTTTTTGCAAAGGAGTTGGATTTTGAATCAGTTGTAATTGTTGAAGTTGTTGCATTTGAATCTGTTGATTTTGTGGACCAGCATTTTGAAGTTGTTGTTGTTGCTGCTGCTGCTGCTGTTGCTGCTGTTGTTGTAGTTGTAGTTGTAGCTGTAATTGTAATTGCATTTGTTGATTTTGAAGCTGTTGTTGTTGAGCTACGTTAGGATTCTGTTGTTGTTGCTGTTGTAACATTTGTATTTGGAATTGTAGTTGTTGCTGTTGTGGGTTCAACATCTGTTGTTGGTTTTGTTGTTGATTTTGTTGTTGGAACTGAGCTTGTTGAAGTTGGTTAGGTTGATTAAACATTTGGTTCAAGTTTGGGTTCATATTCAGTTGCATGGTCCACATGAGGCACCACCATTCCAATAAGAATGTATCGTTACTTCCAATGAGCATATTTGCATCCACTAGTTTCTGGTGGGGCAGCAGTAGGGGAGATTGTAGAGGGATTGCGTTCCCTGAGTTGTTCGGTACCTTTGCTGTTTCCACAAGCAACAGTTTAGCCAGTTCGTACATGCCATTTTCTTTCAAGTAGTTATACAAGTGTGCCAATAAAAGCTGATGAGTATCTTTTGCAAGTACATCGCTGACTACGTTCGGGGGGAGTGTAGCTGCTGTGAGCTTGGTGTTTCCCATGGAGTCATATGTTTGGCCTTGGTTTTGTCCTTGAGGCTGCTGAAAATGCCCATGATGCATAAGGTTCTGACCTTGACCATTTCCACCAACCACTTGTTGGCCCTGGCCTTGACCTTGTCGGTTCCTGTGATCAGACGATTGGAACATTACTTCTACCTCTTTTCGTCGGATTGGTTAGTTCCTCCAATGCCTATATATGAAGTCAAGTTAATTATCTCCACGAAATCTCTCAAGTGAAGCAGTACAAGTCTCTCTTATGCCAACTACTTTGTTGTGTATCGTCTATACTGAAGATTTTTTTGCTGGCATAATTTGATTGTGTGACTTATTCTGGCAACCGCACACAAATGAAAAAAAAGTGTCCATGAGGGGCATACTAAGGGCTATAGAGTGTTCACGTATTCTATCCTTTTGTTGTTTCAGGTTTCTCTCGGTTATCTAATTTACTTTCTACTATACTACTGATTACGTTTTCCTGTTTTCTTATTACCCTTTCTTATTCACTTCTTACATATTTTAATCCTACTCTTTATCTGTACCTCTCTCTCACTTTCTCTCCCATTTTTAATGAGTTACATCACTTGATTAATATTTTTTTTTGTTTTTTTTTTAGTTATTTTGAACTAACACCACCACCGCTGTGAGGGGCAACTTGGCCCTTGTGCCCTTGCCCTTGCCCTTGACTAATAGAGACGTCGCGCGCTAAACATGCAAGAGATGTTCACCATTTCTTAGTTTAGAATGTTATCTATTCAAAGGTATCCATATCAAGATAATAATGAGCCGACCCGTTCTCAAGGATCGCCTCCATCGCCCAGCCGATCCTAGAATAGGAGACTCCCTAATACTGCACCTGCGGAATGGACCCTTGGAGATGTCTACGTTTTGGGTCATTTTACGAGAAAAAGTATCCACAAAATGTTCACAAAGTGATTCGTGTTTCTGCTTCAATGCTCAGGCTGGTTCCCGCCTTCGTTTATTTGTATATCTTTTGTTTGTTACATGGATTTTTGTATGTGGTGTGTGTATGTTAGTTAAGTGGGGGTTTGATGAGGCTTGGGAAATTTTTCACACATCTTTGGTCCCGCCGACGTCGCCCCCTCCTCTATTCCTCTCTGTACTCTATCACGCCTCAGTTCTCTTAAAGTATCCGTATTTGACTGCTGGCGCGGGTGTTTGTATTGTCTCCATCAACTCCATAGGGTATTCCTCCTCGTCGAAGATCGGCACAAACTTCTTTCCGTGTGTGTCGAACTCATAGTACACCCCATGCACCATCAAACTTTGCAACTTGGGAAACAATTCCTCCAAGTACTCGACTATTGGTTTGAGTTGGTGCACTACGTATGTCGTCACCAAGTTATCTATATTCATCGCGTCTGTACCGGCTGGATCCGCCTCTATCTTACAGCGGCAGTTATCTGTCACGCGTGTCTCATCCTCTTCCTCGTCTTCTTCATCTCTATGGAAACCATGGTGTAAAGTATGTGGTTGTCCTTTATAGATGGGATAGTCCCGGTAACTCTGAATATGATCCTTGATTGGTACACATACTTCACGATCCGCCAGAAGGCGGCCCAAAATGTATCCAATCAAATAATAAGCCGACTCTCCATCAATACGCGGATCATTAGGGTCAACCTGCGAGGTATCAATCTCCTTGAGTGGGAAAAAGTTCGTCTTGAGTCGCTGTAACGTTAAATCACATCCTTTGCATCGACACGTATGAAGAAGCGACTCGTAAAACTTGGGCCGATAGTAAATGAAACTCGTAAGAAAGTCTGGAAGCTGCAAAGTGGTCAAACTACCGCGCTTGTTTGGCGACGGAAGAAAGTAACTGAGGAAAAATGAGTCCATTAAACGTTCATTCAACTTATTGAGCAACGCCAGTGACATCACTTCAAACATCTTGAACCCAGGTGTGGAAAAGTCAATCGTGAGCCTTGATAAGTTCAGCAAAGTCTTGATGAACCCCCCTAAAGGAGTGAGAATATTCTGCAGAAGTTGATGCGGACGCAACCATTCCATATTAGGATACGATTCAACCTCGAAACTAATCAAGTTGGGAAGCCCACCATGATTCACTGAATAGATTGTAAAGTCTTTGAAAAACTCAGCATAACATTGACAGTCAGTTTGATGACTCTCAATACAATCTATCTTCAAAAACAAATGCTTCAAATGCGTCATATCGACTTTAGACTCCATAGTTGCAAAGCTTAACCGTTTGTCAGTTGAATTCAAGTACTCTAAAACACTCTCTTCTTCTTGTTCGTTGCGCATACCAACCAAACTTGTATTGGAGCGGTCGAAATTCTCCTTATGGCAGTGGAATACACTGAGACCACGTAACTTGAGCCTACAATCCTCGTCAACAAGCTTGATAAAC
The DNA here is from genome assembly GCA_030558205.1 of Kodamaea kaohsiungensis (nom. inval.). Classification (NCBI taxonomy): domain Eukaryota; kingdom Fungi; phylum Ascomycota; class Pichiomycetes; order Serinales; family Debaryomycetaceae; genus Kodamaea; species Kodamaea kaohsiungensis (nom. inval.). The sequence goes on along the minus strand of JAJMRZ010000046.1, from coordinate 43,895 downwards.
CTGAGTAACTCAAGCCCAAGCAGATTGTTGGTACTACATGTGAGTGTCACCAAATTATTGAGTGCATGTGAAGGTTGGGTACTCAAGTCGAAAAAGTCCAGCTTCTTCAACCCATCACCTTCAGTGTTCATCAATTCCACCTCGTTCAACATCAAAAACAAATTGGTCAAGCTTTTAGGAATATTGGGGACAAACAAGTCCTCCTTCTTGGTGACAAATAACTTGAATATCTTGTTCCGGATATTGTCATTCTTCAAGAACTTGGTCAATTTGCTGATTCCACTTATGAAGTCAACAAAGGTAATATGCAAAAAGTTCAACTCATGGCTGTTGATACCAAAAAACTCTATAATTTGTGTTTGTATAAACGATAAATCAACGGTATCTGTCACAAAGCATTTGTCAAACACAAAGAACTTGATTTTCTGTATGAGTTTTGGGTTGGCATGCAATGAAGTCATGAACAGGATCAATTTCTCTACATTGAGGATGAGTGAGCTCTCCATGCTTTTGATCCCGCATTCCCGTATGTATAGTTGCTCTTCGTCTTTATAGCGCAACGGAAGCTCGGGGTTGATGATCACTGTAACTCTCTTGTATAGCCTAGCAACAGCAATCGGGTACATTACAGAGCAAGTCTGCAGTAAATTCACCAAATCATGTTGACTGACATGCTCTAATATGTCCAGTAACACATTGTTGGGTAGAATTCTCGCAATCAGAAGCTCAGGCTGATATGAGATCTTGGAGGTATCTGGATGCAATAGTGATGCAGTGAGAGCTGTTGAAATCGAAGACACATCAGAAGATGAATCACTCGTATCGGAAACATCGCCGATACTACTAGTACTAACCAAGCTGTTGCCAGCGCTAAAAGTACTCCTATAACTTTCGGCATCGCTCTCACCCTCACACGACGCAACCAAAGATTGAAGAATCGGATATTTTAAAGTATCATCACCATACAAGTCCAGACTAGTAATAGTTCCACGCTGCTGAAAAACAGCTTGTTCTGTAGAAATCATGTTGCTTAAGAATAATAGTAATTCTCTTACTATACTTTCGTTGAACTAGTTTGACTTCTTTTAATTCACGCCAATTGTTCGGTTTCCAATGGGGGTCCTGTATGAAACTGCAGTTATCAACTCAACCAAGCCTACAAAAACCAGCAATTAACACAGTGACGTTTCTAATTGGACCATCCGGAACCTTTTCTGCGCCGTGGTTTTATGTTACAATCAATTTCGGTTCAACTATACTTACGAAAGCAAACTTCCCCTATATCTCTCATCATTAACTACCTAACCAAAAAAAAAAGGGGTAGAAAAAAAAAAGAAGCCTAGAAGGCATTTATAATATTTAATAATGGACGAATATAAGGGTATAATAGGCCATTGGTAATGTCAATGGTATGTGGCTTATGACGCTATAGTAGTTAGTTAGTTGTGACATTGCTTAGTTTGCTTAATTGTGGAAAGATGTGGACTGCTGTAGCATTTCTTCGATGAAACATTTGACGTGGATTTTTTTATCTGAATCATCATTATTCATACCGAATTAAAAAAAGGAGTCAATGGAAGAATACAAAAGTTGTGATGCGAGAGTGTGTGTAAGGTAGCTTGCTGTTGGAGTTAGAAGGCAGATCAGAGGAAAATGCGGAGAAGATTGTAGTTGCTCTGGGCGGACACTTGCAATTTGCTTGGTTCTCTTGTCTGTATTAAGATCACAAGTATGAAAGACCTGAGCGTAACTCTGAAGAAGAGATGAGTCTTCCATTGCAGATCATGTGCTATATTACATCTTCACATTTAGGATTGTCCCAAAAAGTATATGCTTTGGAAGCTTCAAATTGCTGATTATCTACTCCTCTTCTCTCCCCTCAATCCTTATCTATTTCTTTTCCCCACATTTCAATTTTTCAATCCCGGTTAAGAGTCAACCGGATTACACTTATATCACTTTTAGTTTTGATGGTTCGTTAATTACATACTCGATATACTGTTTAATCTCGTGTTTACAACTTGTTACCCATGTTAACATGCACAGCCTTGGCTTGGGTGTAGGTGTTCAAACCGTACTCACCCAATTCTCTACCAATACCACTCATCTTGACACCACCGAAAGGAATGTTAGTGGCAGAGTCGTTGGACGAGTTGATCCATACCATACCTGATTGGATGTCTGCGGCCATTTGGTGGGCAGCAGTGATGTCACGGGTGAAAATGGCAGATCCCAATCCGTATTCAGAGTCGTTGGCAAAAGCAATGGCTTCTTCGTCAGTCTTGAACTTGGCTGCTACAACAACTGGTCCAAAGATTTCTTCTCTAACGATTCTCATCGATGGGGTTACATCAGCAAACATTGTTGGCTTGATGTAGTATCCCTTAGAAAGGGCGCCTGCTGTGTTCTTTTCACCACCAGTGATGACTCTGGCACCTTCCTTCTTACCAATGTCGATATACGACAAAACCTTTTCGTATTGTTGCTTGGAAACCTGTGGTCCTACAACTGCCTTTTCGTCAAACATATCTCCTTGTGGGTATTCTGCCTCCACGTGTTCACCAAACTTCTTAAGGAACTCTTCGTAGACGTCTTCATGCACGTAGAGTCTTGATGTGGCAGTACAGATTTGACCCTGGTTACTCATGATACCAAGGGCAGCGTATTTAACAGCTTGGTCAAGGTCAGCGTCGGCTCTGACAATCAAAGGCGACTTACCTCCCAATTCTAAAGTGACAGCCTTCATGGTGGCAGCAGCAGTCTTTTGGATTTGGATACCGGTGGCAGTGGATCCAGTGAAAGCGATCTTGTCAACGTCCTTGTGTTCAGCCAAAGCTTGACCGGCACTGGCACCAAAACCAGAAATAATGTTGACCACACCTGGTGGGAATCCAGCCTCCTTGAAAGCAGTGGCAACTACCAACATGGACAATGGAGTAACTTCCGAAGTCTTCATGACAACAACGTTACCAGCAGCCAATGCAGGTGCCAATTTCCATGCAGCCATCAAAATAGGGTAGTTCCATGGAATGATTTGACCACAAACACCAAATGGTTCATGGATAGTGTAAGCAAACTTCTTTGGGTCGTTTTGGATCACACGTCCTTGGACTTTGTCAGCCCAACCAGCATAGTATCTGTAACAGGAAATAGTCTCATCGATATCGTAAACAGCGTTGGTGGCCTTTGGCTTACCTGAATCCCAAGCCTCAATTGCTCCAATCAAGTCTCTGTTCTTCTCAAACCAATCGGCAACCTTATGCAAAAGCGACGATCTGGTAGTTCCTGTAACCTTTCTCCATTCCTTGAAGGCAGCTCTGGCAGCCTTCACAGCAATATCAACATCCTCAGCCTCAGCTGCATGCACGTATCCATTCACTTCGGCAGTGGATGGGTTGTAAGAATCAATGGTCTTGCCAGACTTAGCAGCAACAAACTCATTGTTGATAAATAACCCAGCAGGCTGGGTGTACTTATTACCGTCTGGAAGGGTGACTTCGTATTGTACTGGCTTGGACATATTTAGTTCAATTGGATTATTAATTGTATTTCTAAATGCTATGAAAAGGGATTTCTCCTCCTCTTATACATTTACAATCAGGGTTGACATTCCCAATCTGGTTATACTTGAGCGCAATTTTCGTCGATTTTTCGTTATCTCGTTAAATTTTGACTATTTAAGATTTCAAGAGCGGAGTTGATGTACCTTCCTTGACGTTAGTTGGAGTGGTTTCAGTGTCGTGCATTAGTAATTTACAGTCTTACCCAAGAGTATTCGAGGGTATGGTCATTGAGAATTGGTTAAGCTTTGGGTTTCACATCCGCGCTGCTGCCATTTCTGGATGAATGTTATAAGTGACACAAAGATGGTATTTCAATGCGTTATTAGATGAAGACTGGATGAAGATAGGTTTAAAGCTACGGTATGAGAGAGAATGTGAAGGGTGAAAGCAGCTTTAAGACCGCTAGGATGTAGCTAGAGTTATATTGAGATCATGCGGATGGTTCTTTTTTGGAGCTATAGTAGTTTTTTCTTTGCATGTAGAATACTTTTCAATTGTAGATAACGGTAATGATCAGTGGTGGAAGTTACTAAACAATGAGGGGAAGATCCTCAGACTAATTACCAATCCAATGATCTAGCCTTTGATTAGATGGTACTAAATATTAAGTCGGATATGGAATATAAAATGAAACATAGTGCCCACTATTGGAAATAGAAGACGTTAGAATATAATATCACCAACTACAACTACAGATTATTGCTCACTTTTCTCGACTTTGTTTGATTTATTTTATCAGATTAGCCTATGCTGACATAGGGCTTTCATTCTAGCATGTTCTATTTTTTCAAATCTAGTCAATAAATTGAAGTGTACCTGAAGCATACCTGGTCATATGACCTGAAACCTTATTTGACGTTAAGGTACTAGCTTTCTGACTCATCTCCACCCTGACTCCGTAGTTGACTTCTTGTTATCTCTGACTCTTGGTGAATTTTGCCTGAAATAAAATCAGTATAAAGCTCTAGTTATTCAGTGAATAATACAGTTCTTTTGAAATATTCGTCAACATGACTACACCAACACCATTTGCTATCAGTTCCGCTCACAATGAGTTCCGTAGTGACACTTTCACAACCCCAACGGCATCCATGTACCAAAGTTTAGCCACAATTTCCACCGGAGATGCTGTTTACAACGAAGACGCCACTACCATTGAATTGGAGAAGAAGGTTGCTGAATTGGCCGGTAAAGAAGCTGGATTGTTTTGTGTGTCTGGTACTTTGTCGAATCAACTTGGTCTCCGTACCAATTTGCACCAACCTCCTTATTCCGTTATGTGCGACCACAGAGCACACGTATACTTAAATGAAGCTGGTGGTTTGGCTGCATTATCTCAGGCAATGACTCAAACAATCCACCCTAAGAACAATCGTTACATTACTTTGGAAGATATACTTCCATTCTATGTGCCAGACGATGGTGAAATACATTCTGCTCCAACTAAAGTTATCTCCTTGGAAAACACCTTGAACGGAATGGTCTTACCATTGGAAGAAATACAGAAAATCGCTTACTTCTGTAAGGAAAAAGATATCAGATTACACTTGGACGGTGCTCGTTTATGGAACGCAAGCGCAGAAACCGGTATCTCTATCAAAGAATACTGTTCCTACTTTGATAGTGTATCTCTCTGTCTCTCCAAGACTTTGGGTGCCCCAATTGGCTCTATCTTGGTTGGTGATGCCAAATTCATCAAGAAGGCAAACCACTTCAAAAAGCAAGCCGGAGGTGGAATCAGACAATCCGGAATGTTGGCTTCAATGGCCATAGTTGCTATTGATGAAGTATTCCCTCAGTTACCTAAAACACATGCTAATGCAAAGAAGTTGGCTGCCTTGTGTGAGAAAAACGGTATCCATTTAGCTAACCCAACTGATACTAATATGGTGTTCATTGATGCAAACAAGAACAAAATGGACCCAGCTTACTTCCTGAAATTGGCTGAAGAAGCTGGCTTGAGTGCAAACCTTGTCAGAATCGTATTCCATTTTCAACAATCGGAAGAAAGCTTGGAAGCTTTGCACAGAATTGTCTTAGAAACCTTCGAAGAAGCTAAGAGAAACCCATACACTGAGGAAGTCAAGACAAAGTTTTACCCAAAATTGGAGAAATAGAGCTTGTACCTCAATTCTAGGAGTGACATTTAGTTACTCTGTTCGTTTTTTTAGACTGGAAGCATTGTAGAATTAGACAGCTTTCAAAGAATGGCTGCAAAAACTTCCATTGAATAAATATTTTGTAACTGTTGATGTCCTTCGGTGAATTAGGTGAACAATGTAAGAGAACAATTTGCAGGTGAGATCTTATGAAGTTAAGTGATATCAAAATTTACATATCAATTTTACCATTCTGGTTTAAATTTCTACCCAGTTGTCATTAAAATATTGCTTAGTACTCCAACTTAGTGGTATCATTCTTCAATATAATCATCTAATTTGCCTAATTACACTAAGATTTGAACCAGATTTCTTTGCCAAGAGGTGCTAAACCCTATTCTTTTTAGCATTTCTATTGTATTTCAACAGTACACTAATTTTATTAGAGTTAAATCTCACCTCGTTTCTCCCATATCAAATAGCACCTATTAGATCTGCATACACTTTCTGTTTTAACGTACTGTACATTTTACTATTCCACATATCTGACTCAAAGTTGAACTCAATCAAAAAAAAAAAACCAATGAAAGGACTAGTATCGGTCCTCCCCCAACTAAACAATGGGATCTATTTATTCACAACAGAGGTTACTCACAGTCTCGCTACATTATTGCTGAATGAATTCGATTTCGAGGTCAATCTCCGTCTTCTTGGGAATCTACAAGAACAAGTGAAGGTGAGGTCAATTATTGATGCAACTGTAAGATTCAGAACACTTATCTCGAAGTTATTGATGAAAGTAGTGTTGAATCATGTACGATCCATTCTTTCCAGTAGATATTATGAACCATTTGCGGCTATTCCATTCAAGTACAATGAATATGGTAAACCATTACTAGAGATAGAGAACCGGATGGTACAGTTCAATGCGAGTAATTCGAATAATTTGTTATGTGTGGCTGTTGAAATATCTGACAACAATACTCCAATTGGAGTAGATTTAAGTCACTCATGGCAATCTATATCTTCCACTGAATTCATGGACCAGTTTGAACCTATGTTTGACCATAATGAACAACATCAATTAAATGCTATAGAAGATATTGATCAACGATACTTGGCGTTCAACCACTTATGGACCTTGAAAGAAGCATTTACAAAACTAATAGGATCTGGCCTTAATATAGAACTATCCGACTTCAACTTTACTTTGGGGGAACTAAAAGAAGAACCTCTAGAACTGAAGCTTGAAATGTTGGAAGTTCGAGAATCGCTTTTTTCGGCCCACACTTTACAATGGACCCCAAGTACTATCAATGTTGACAAACTTAAATCCAAAATTAACCAGTTTTTGAGGCAGCTTCAAAGCTTCAATTTTGCATGTTTATCGTGTATACTTAAGCCACGTTCAGGTGAAGACCTACCAGTTATAGTTACATTGGTTACCCAGACACAAGACCCCGATATTTTCGTTTGGAGAATTGATTTTGAAATGTTATTACTAGAGAAACGCGAAATGGATTATTGAAAATTGTTTTATGAACAATGGTTTAGGGTGAGGCTGGAAAGATAAAATAATGTGGTGTTGCAACCTTATAAAATATCAAGAACCATGGGGAGTTTTACGTTACAATTGTCTTATTTTACCACCATTCACTTTGTGGTAGCATCTCTGTTTTGTGGGGCCCCCACATTATGTTAATTGTGTCATCATCAATAGATCTAAATGAAAAAACAAAATATATTGAACTTACAAGATTAAAACTAAGAATTAACATTTTGATATATGTAAGCGATCGTAGACGAAGTGAAAAGTATTAATGAATCTAAAATTCAGGGTAAAGGAGTCTAGATCAACAAAGCACCTGCAACACCAGCGAGAGCTGCAAAACCGTACGAAGCTTGCATAGCTCCGTTGTGGGTACTTGAAGAGCCGGAGGCACTGGCAGAGCCAGATCTGGATTGGGATGAACCAGATCCTGAACCAGAACCGGAACCAGAGCCGGAACCAGAGCCAGATCCTGAACCAGAGCCAGAGCCGGAACCGGAACCAGAACCAGAACCAGATCCTGAACCAGAGCCAGTACCTGGACTACTGCTGTTAGTACCACCAGTGCTGTTAGTAGAGTTAATAATTGGAGCACGTGTAGAAGCAATAACTGGAACGATTGGAGTACCTGAAGATTCAGCAGGACCAGACGAAGTAAGAACTGATGGGATGCTTGATTCACCGGCAGAAGCAGAAGCAGAAGCAATTCCAGAACTAACGGAAGCAAGTCCAGAGCTGACAGCTCCAGACAAAGAACCAGAAACGCCAGAAGCAGAAGCAGAAGCAGCGACAGCGTCAAGTGATCCTGAGGCACCAGGTAATTCTGAGAAAATACTGGCCAAGTCAGAGCCTACGAAAGCAGAAGCAGAAGCAGCTCCTTCACCTGCAGCAGCAGCGGCACCAGCACCAGTGGCGGTGGCAGTACCAGCAGCAGCAGCAACAGAAGTGGCGCCACCTTCAGCTTGAGCAGTAGCACCTTCACCAGCAGCCGCAGCAGCAGCACCAGGAACAGTAGTACTCTCAGCTCTCTCGACCAATTGAGCGGCCTGAACAACGGCAGTAGCAGATAAAACAAGTGCAAAGTTAGAAAGTCTCATTGTAGCTATTAAAACGGTGATTGTCAAAGGTTGCAATTGGACCAAGGAGATACATAGCTTTATTTATAGTTTTTTCAATTGACCCATTCAAACAACAAGAATACCACCACAATTGTTGAGGGGCCTTAACTGACTTTCAGCTTTTTCTTTTTAATAGCTTATTATACTTATTATTTGACTTCTAGAACTAGATTTTGCAATCCAAACGTGGATGGAGAGTGACATTCATAACCGCAGCAGCACGCAATCCACTAGATGAAAAGTTGAGTTTGCAAAGGCGATCTTGAACACGGGTATATTTCACTTGGTCCTTAACAAACAGTGGCTGTGAAAATTGTTTGAACCCTGCCTTATATGCCTTGTTCCTGACAAAGACTATGGTCAGTTGTTACTGAGCCTTGTGACAAAAAAATGCACAAGGTGACACCCCCAAATAACCTCTACATAAGCAAAAATAGGAGCATCTTCTAACAAATCTTCGTTGGGTGTATTGTGCCTCTGGGCAATCCTCTGGGCACACTCCTATAGCCTCTCTACTGCCTCTCCTTTACACATAATAGATCGAAATCTGAACTTACACTTTGAAACACAAACAATACTCCCTCAAAAGAAACGGTAGGAAGGACCTAGAACGCACAATCTGAAAAGTATCAGCAAACGTATACTCTACTGCAAGTGCTCTCCCAAAGGAATTCAACTGAAAAACTCCACCTTATAATTCCTTTGGCCATTTCAATTACGAAAATCGACCGATTTGGTTATCAACTTACAAATCCGTCCAAATCCATGCACATTTGATTTTTTTTTTTTTTTATTGCTTCTCGCTTGCTGTGCCATGTGAAGTATAGCCTATGTTTGGAGCCTGTTTATTGTAGTTGAGCTTCGGTGTACCGCGTTTCTTTATGAGCTTTTCGTGTTTAACCGAGTTAGTCTTTCAGTATCAGATGCTTTTATTGGTTGTTTTTTTTTTTTGTTAGTTGTCATACGTAAGCTTTATGACGTAGCTTATTCCAGTGAATGAGTAAGAGTATACAAAACGAACAACCACCAAGGGTAAATTCACTTACAAGCGAATCAGAATCTAGGGGCAAAAATATTTGATATTGTTCTACACTATGAAAACGTAACATTGTATGATTAAAACATAGAGTATTTTCTTTAGGTTGACCATACGATGACTTCCCGCACTCGCAAGGTGTCAACCGTCTAAAATTAGAATCTGTTTTAAAGCATAGCCTGCAAAAGAATAGGTCTTTGGGTCTAGGTGCTGATATTAATCTTGGCTGATAAGGTGTAATGAATCTATCAAGTTATCCTTGTCATGGATCACTCTGTGTAATTTTTGAGTTTGTATATGAGGTACGCTCAAGTTTTAAACTGAAGGTGAAGGAGATGGTAAACTTAGTTGCATAGTTGAGTGGGCCAAGTGTGGTTGAAAAAATGGTTGCAAAATCAGGATTTTTTTAATTAACAGAATTAAGAGGCTGTACAATTCCACTTCTCTATCGTACTTTCAGGATCTTTCAGTAATGTGCATTTAGTTTTCTATTTTAATTAAATGAGTCTGGATTTACATTTGAGAAGTCTTTAAGTTGTATTAGAGCAAATACTTGTTTACAGTTGTAAGTTAGGTTACTATGAAATTTTCACTATCATATCAAGTATTCACAATAGTTTGAAATGTACAAAATAAACTAGTCTATTTAAAGATAACCTTCAATACCATTCTTCACTGCCGCATTCCTCGCCTTTGAAATCACCTACTTTGTATATATCCTACACCCATAGTTACCACCACATGACTAATCACGATTTTTAAATAAATTTTTCACGTGAAACCTCTACAATAAAACCGAAGGTCCAACTCACCTATTCTTGACCAATTGATACTATGAACTCCGAATTGCTAATAGAAAAGCACGCGAAATTCTTCAAACTTTGCTTAACAGCCCTTCCTGCGTCGGCACTGTCGGAAGATTCGAACAAACTTGCTCTTATATCATTTTGCTTGAATGGTTTGACATTACTAAAGAAGTTTGATCTAAGTGCTGAAGAACAAGCTCGGAGTAGCCAAGATATATTAGATCAATACTTGATTGATAATGAAGACTACACCTCTTTTAGAGCAACTGCATATTTCAGACATGCTGGATCAAAATACGATTTACCGAATGTCTCTGCTACATTCTTTGGGTTGTGTAATCTCTTACTATTGAACTATGACTATACGCAAACTCTCAATCGTCATAAGATCATGAAGTTTATCTCACGATGCCAGTATAAGTCAGGTCCTTTAATTGGATCGTTTGTACCTACTTTGGATCATACAGGCCAACCTGCTGGAGAGCTGGACTTGAGGTTGTGCTATATGGCTGTGTGTGTAAGAAGATTGGTCAAGTATGAAGAGTTACCAGAAAAAGAGAGGTTGCATGATATAGACGTGAAGCTGTTGATCAGCTTTATTTTGGCTAGAATCCAATACAACGGAGCACTTAGTTCAACTCATTTAGATGAAGGACACTTGGGATTCACCTTTTGTGGAATTGCAACTTTGCAATTGCTTGGATACGACTTTGATTCTAATGAGGAGTTTGAAAAAACGAAAAACTGGCTACTTCACAGACAGGTAAGTTTCCCGAAACTGGTATACCAAGGCCAATCTTATGAATACTATAATCCAGAGGATACAGGAGGGTTCAATGGTCGTGAAAATAAGTTTGGCGATTCGTGTTACTCATGGTGGTGCACTGCCAGTCTACTGTTATTAAATCAAGACAATTTGGGTTTGGTAGATATGGAAAAGGCCAAAAACTACCTTTTAAATATGACCCAGAACTCAATTATGGGAGGTTTCCAAAAGGACCAGGAAGCTAATCCTGATCCGTTTCACACTTACTTGTCGTTAGCCAGTATAGCATTGTGGCAACAGAGTGGGTATAGTGACACTAGTTTTGACTTTGAAGATGTAAGTGGAGAGTTGGTGATTAGTATGAGTCTGGTAAGGTTTCTCGATAGTTTAAAGTTCTGAGAATACCAGTGTAGTAAGAGTAAAGTTTACAATATATATGGAGAGGTGAACTATTTTTGACTCATGCGAATGGAATGATCTTTAGAACAAGTGATTCCACATGAAAAACTATTATAAATCACTAATTTACTACTTAATTTAAAGATATTTCACTAATCTTCGTGTCTCAAGTAGCCTTTTTAGTCACTATTCACCTGAATAGTTCATCAATCTAAAGTCACAACCTCGTAGATTAAACAACCAATAAACTAACATAGAATATATAATAGTAGCGAGAGTCATGATTTATAATAGACATGCTCCTGTTATCCGTTCTGCTTTATTGACATCCTCATTGGTTCATGCAGCTGCTTGGGCAGTCGATTTGTGGAGTCAACAATTTTAAAATAAATGATCCTTCGCACTTGTAAACTATTGAGTATCGATGACTACAGACGAACAAGATGTGTCGACACAGACCAGTGTGTTAGGTGTACAGGCACGGGTACCGGCTGTACTTAAGACTGATCCAGGAGTGTCTATCCATTTGTTTTCTGGTGCATTGGCAGGGATGATTGCTGCTGTCACCCTTCAACCATTTGATTTACTAAAAACTCGTCTTCAACAACAGCAGTTCGCGTCCAACACGTATATTCGTACTACTATCTTTAAGGAATTGAAGAAGCTTACGCAAATCAAGGATTTATGGCGCGGGACGTTACCTTCCATGGTGCGTACTTCTGTTGGTGCAGGGTTATACTTTGGAATTCTTTCCAAGTCTCGTACTTATGTATCTGAGTATAAAAAACTACAGGGAGGTGTAAGTGGGGCCAGTTCTACGTCTATCTTGCCAAAGTTATCTCCTTTGGAGAATTTAATGACTGGAGCAGTGGTACGTGCTATTGTTGGATTCATCACAATGCCAATAACAATAGTCAAGACAAGATTCGAGTCCAACTTGTACAATTACAACTCAATGTATGAGGGTATAGAGGGTATATATCTGGGCGCAGGAGACACACAAGCTAAGTCATTTAGGAACTTTTTCAAAGGGTCAGTGGCGACCTTAGCTAGAGACTGTCCGTATGCTGGACTTTACGTATTGTTTTACGAAGGGTTCAAAAACGATATAATGCCAGGAGTGTCTAAGCTTGTGGTACCACCGAGTTGGGAAGAGTACAATTCGGGTATAATCAACTCACTGTCGGCCGTATTGGCAGCACTGGTATCAACAACCATCACTGCTCCATTCGATGCTATTAAAACTAGATTACAGCTTACTAACCAACTGTCCATCATGAATGCAGCCAAAATCCTCCTCAGCGAACAGGGTGGATTTGTGAACTTGTTCAGAGGTTTGCTGTTAAGGTTAAGTAGAAAGGGATTGAGTGCGGGAATAAGTTGGTGCTTGTATGAAGAGTTGATCAAAAGTTCGCTAGTGTGGGAGAACAAAAAGGAGAAGTTAAGCTGAGACTGTAAATAGTCTCCTTGTGTACATATTTCATAGTAGAATCTGTAGATAGTTCATGAATTTGATGATTATAGTATGGATTTGGCGGAGAAAGAAGTGTAAACTAACAACAGGAGAGTACATAAATTATAAGTTTATGGTAACAGAAGATATCCATTGGGTCATAGCGAAGCAAGAAGTCTGCGGTTCTCACACTTAGCTAGGCTTGTAAGGAGGTTACGATTGTTAAGTTCGGAGCTCTATTAATAAGCTGATGATATTCTCACAAGCCGAAGAAGAAGCAAGTTAATGACGTGAAGAAATATTACCGGCTCGCTACGGAATATAAGATACAAAGATGTGTATTTTGGTAGTAACGAAGTCTTCCGTCTTTTCTTTTAAAGGGGGAAACGGTCAATGTGTGTACATCAGAATGGCTGCAAAAAAAATACGACTAACACGAAGGTTCTCCGCACAGTCCTGAGGGAGAATGTTTTCTTGGTATATTAGTGGTTTTGCATTTAGTTCAACCTACTCTCTTTTAGTAGTATCATTGTTGAGTAATAGTAGTAAGGCACTAGGTTTGGACAACCATAATAAATACACCTTAGTCCAAATTAACCTTGTAATAGAGAAAGCAGGTACGCTTTTAGAAAACTGATCTTTAAAGGTTATCTCACTAAAATTTTCCTAGCAAACTAACAGAAGTATCTAATATTGGATTGACCACAGGTAAAGATAAACATTTTAATGATCTTTTAATTAAACTACCAATACAAAATAAAGAATACAAAATCAATTCTAACGAACAATAAGACGCTTAAAAGAAGTCTCTCAAATAACATAAGGATTAAACGTCCCTTGAACATCCGATAAACGTCACTTGGACCCTCATATTGTAACATGTCTCAAGATGTCGCGTCTCCACATTTCACACCCACAATGTCTCTTTTGTCGCACAACCCTCGGATAAAAAATGGGGAAGGAAATTTTTAAAATAGATTAAAGATCAATATACTAGAGGAATGAACGAAGAGTTGATTGCTAGTGCAGTGACGTTTTTGAAGGATCCCAGTGTTCTGGGGTCTCCGCTTGCTAAGCGGATAGAATTTTTGGAGATTAAGGGTCTCAATCAGGAGGAAATACAGGAAGCATTGAAACGTGCTAATGGAACTCCTTCTGAAATTTCGAGTGTTTCACAGCATTCAAGCAATTTATCAGCACCAACGGTGCAAACATTGAACAGTCCACCAATTGACTATTACAATGTTGCGCCAGCCCCACCTGAGAGAACATGGAAGGATTATTTCATCATGGCCACAGCTACTGCCGGTGTATCCTATGGACTTTATCAAGTTGTGACCAAGTACTTGGTACCTAGCATTATTCCTCCAACGCAGGCTGCGATAGATAAGGATAGGGAAAAGATTGACGAGGAGTTCATCAAGATTGATAAGATCTTGGAACAATTGTCACAGGACCAGGATGAGATCAAGGACCAGAACCAAACTAAGCTCAAGGAGATTGATACTGTGATTGAAAACATCAACGACTTTCTTTCTAAATACAACAAGGATAAACTTAAGTTTGATGATGATTTGCGTTTAATGAAGTTGGAAATAGACAATTTGAGTAATAGTCTCCAGAAGAACCTTTCACTTGTTAAGGAAAACATGGGAGACGAGTTGCAAGAAATCAATGAGGAGTTACAGTCGTTAAAGCAGTTAGTTAAGAATCGTAACAGTGGATCTAATGCATCATCGCTGGAATCGAGGAAGTTGGCCCCTGTATCACTGATTCCATCTGCGTCTGAGATATTGAAGAGAGCAAAGAGTAAGGTAGAAGAGGCATCGAAGAAGGCAGCACAGTCAAGTACTATTCCTCCTGTCGTTCCATTACCAGAGGCAAAGACTCCTGAAGCAAAGAGCGACAGTGCTGAGATTTCCAAACCAACAAGTTTTGGAGGAGTAACTGCTGGAGGTATTCCAGCATGGCAAATGCAACATCTTCAAAGAGAAGAAGAGGAAGAAAAGAAATCGTCTGCTGCAGATGAATCTGTGAAGAAGGCACTTGAAAAGGTTGGAGTTCCTTCATGGCAATTAAACCTGACTGGAGTAGATAAGAAGGAAGAAACGAAGGAAGAGAAGAAGGAAGAGAAGAAGGAAGAAAAGAAGGAGGACGAAAGAAAGGAGGGTATTCCTGCCTGGCAACAAGCTAGTGCTTCTTAATATTTTGATAATAAATGATTTTCTGGAAATGTGTGATGTAGTTGATTTGAGATTGCTAAGAAGGAATATGAAGTGATCAGTGATCTTAATGTAAATGCTTTTCTGTATCTTTAATTACCTCTACGAGTATAGCTAGGTCACTATAAATACTATACGTCAAGTACATTTAAGTTCTTGTTCCACTTCCTGTTCCTATTCCTGTTCCTGATTCCAGTATCCAGTAACATTTCAAGAATTAGAAATCATACATATTCATGTCAACAGTTGCCATATAAAAGACTAAACAAGCTCAAAATCCATGAAACTTTAAGGGTAAATGTAATCTACATATTCATTTAACTTATTTAAATGTCAAATTAACATACTAACCAACCTTCAACCTCCCCAACTACCCATCTCCCATCTTCCCATATTCCATGTTCCATTTCTGACGAATCTCCACAAAACCTGGTCTGGCTCTTAATCTGAACGCCTAACATTCTTCTTTTCTTCTCCAGTTAAAATAAGAGAATCAATAAAGTCAAACAAGTCAGTGAAAGTACTCATAAATTCATAATTTAAATTCATAATTCATACCATATTCAAAGAACCAACCTCTCTTCAAATCCCGCAAACTTAAACCCTTATACCGCTCCCCAAATCACTCCCACATCTAACTATACCTCACCTATGAGTCGTCGCGTCCACGCTAAAAAATCGTCGAAAAAGCTCAAACTCCAGGCCTAAGAAAAAAATTGCCATAACGGTTTTTCTTTAACGACGGCTTTCATAACCAAACTTCATCGCAGAAACTTCCCTGGTAAAGGTCTTCTACCAAATCATCTTCATAGTCCATCTATCCCCTAAGACCGTTTGTATTCAGGGAAAAAGTTATATATAAGTGGTATACTCTTGTGACAGTCTGTTTATTGTTTTGCATTTTACTTGTGCTCTTCACCAAAAATAATTAACGAAACACATTCAAGTGTTTGGTGAAACAATAACTGTATTTATCAGAAAGGAAACTACCAGTTATCCTTCGCCTTGGGAAAAGGAAATCAAAAGACTTGAAGGAACTCACACAAGTTTTAAGGTGTTGTTGGAACCTTCGTCTCTTTTTAACTGTTTGCATACTCACGAACCGTCCACGCTCGCTAATCTAAAGCATTTCTATTACATGTACATATAATGACGTCCACGAACCAACCTCAAGAAATCGAAAAGGAGTATCCTATAAGAGAAATGGAGTCTGTTGCGTTTGGCTCCCAGTTGGCTGCTATAGAAAATGCCATCCACAACTCGAAAAATCAGCCAAACAGGTACAACAATAACAACAACAACAACAATAACAACAATAACAACTACTACCAGAACGGCTACTACAAAAACTACAACCAGAACCAAAACCAAAACCAGAACAAAAACAAGTACGCATTTGCGGCTGTTGCAGCTGCTGCTGCTGTTCAACAACAGCAGAACTATTACCTTCATACACAACAAGGTCAAGGTGGCCAAAGTGTTCAAGGTCAAGCATATCTGGGTCAAGGTCAAGGTCAGGGCCAGGGCCAGTACTACCAATACTCTAAGGGTAAACATTACCAAGGTGGTCAACAGCAACAACAGCAACAGCAGCAGCAAGAACAGCAATACCTGCCTCAGTACCAAGACTACCAAGACAATACGTACCTGTACCAAATGGAGTCCCCTCAAAACCAACAACACACTCAGCAACCCCAAAGCCAACAGATCCAGACTCAACTTGGACAAACACAAGCATCTCAGTTTGCACCTCTTGAACCAATTTCACTGTTTGGACAAGATCAAAATCTGAACTTTGGACTCCCTAACACTCCTATCGAGATTAAGAACTACTTGTTGTATAACAACAGCTCTCAGTCACTTGCTTCTCCTAAGATTCTGGCCTTGGGTGGACCATCTCAAGTTCAGCCACAAAACTCAGGCAACAGAGGAGGACTGTCCAAGGGACCGCAACTGCAAGGACAGCTGATACAGTCGACACCTTTACACTCTAAGTTGTTTGACTACGATAATGCTTTGATCAACTCACCTATTTTGTTGCCTCCTAGCAACTCCTCGCCAATCCGTAACTCGCCTCCAAACTTGTTTCTCAACAGTAACTCATCAAACTCAGTAGGGAAGCCAGGGTTAGGCAACATGTCTCCATCCTTACTCGCTGTAAACTCTCCGTCCAAGTCAGCAGGTCCTCAATGGGGTTCGACGTCGTCAGGTAGCAACACCGGTACTTCAAGTG
Organism: Kodamaea kaohsiungensis (nom. inval.); assembly: GCA_030558205.1. Taxonomy (NCBI): domain Eukaryota; kingdom Fungi; phylum Ascomycota; class Pichiomycetes; order Serinales; family Debaryomycetaceae; genus Kodamaea; species Kodamaea kaohsiungensis (nom. inval.). The sequence goes on along the minus strand of JAJMRZ010000046.1, from coordinate 26,651 downwards.
TTCCTGCTACGGCCTCGACCTCCAGCTCGATTTGGGGTAACGCACCTTCGCTGTTGTCGACAACCAATTCGTTGAACTCAAGTAACGCATTGGGAGGGTTGGGATCGAATTCCTTGAGTATCTCCGGCCACCATACTAACCCAAGCATGTTGTCTGGATTTGGGGGTTCTTCGATGTGGTAATACTCACGACTACAGTTGGATATGTATTTCAAATGAGTAAGAAGTCTAATCCGATGCAGTTACTTCTTTACTCTGGGAAAGGTTCTTTTTAGGTCTACTACATGAGTTTCCACCATTTTGCGCTCTAACGCAAGTTTTTGGCATTTCACTGCCACTCTCCAAAACTCCCAATTGGAACTCAAACCACAACTACTCTTTTTGTATTATCCGATTGTCTTTTTCATGCATTTTTGTTTACCTGGGTATCTTTTATTATTTTGGTTGTCCCGTCTATTTCTCGTTGTTTTCAAGGTTTCCGTTGTTTTTTGTCATGGTTATGTTAATTGTTAATATGTATTTATACCGTTGGATTCATCCACGTCGTTGGATTCTTGATTGTTGTTATAAAGAAAATTGGGAATACTGCTAATCCGAGCCTTTATAAGTGTTTAATTGAATGTACTTTTAGTTTTTGAGTAGTTGATAGGATCTGAGTGACTAGAGTTGGCTCTGGGAAGAGGGTCCTAGGTAAGCGGTTCTATTGAGTGTATCTCAAGGTTGGTACTGGGGTGGAAGAACTTCTTGATTGTATTTCAAGTTGACCAGTGTATTTCATTGGCTGTGAAAAAGTGTAGAATCAAGTAGTACTGATGTTTGTAGTTCAATAGGAAAACCAAGAAACCTGAAGAGATAACTTTATCAAACCGATGCTGTTCTAGCATACTCCTAACAGTGTACTTATCTTCTCAGCTTGTACATTATCAAATATACATCATTCTTGTAGTCTCGTGCTCCAAAGCATCCAACGTTTTCTTGATCTGGTAGCGCATTTTTCACTCAAATCCAAAATAACATCATTAATTAAGAGTCAAGAAGCACCAACGAGTCATGACACAGAGCCTTTCGGTGAATAAGTTAGTGAAGCGTGCTATTGCACAACGATTGTCAGTTACGAACTTTAATAGTTTGTATCAAGAACTTCATAAGGTAGCTCCTGTGCTGGACAATGAGTATGCTACACAAGTGCTTGAATTAAGAAACGCGAGCGACCCCAAGGATCATCAGCTTCAATTAGTAGTGGGGCTTGCATTTTCTTCTCAGGATCAGTTAGATCTGTTTTGGAAGAGTTTAGGAAAGCTACCTTTAGATCAGCAGTTAAGGTATGTGAGTAAAATTGCTGGTGCCTTGCGTACTGCAAGTGTTGATATCTTGAAAGGGTTTATTAGTGTTCCATTTAAAGACTACGTGATCCTGAGCTTGTCTGCTCCTACAGAAAATAAGTCACAGCAGTCGTTGGTTTACAAGGTGGTATTTCTTGTGTCTAACTACCTTACATCTTCAAAAATTCCACTCAACGATAACACTCAAGAGTTTGTAGTTAAACTATTGAAGCTGTTGAGGAGATACAAGCACACAAGATTGGTCAACTTTTTCTTTGAAAGAACAGGTCATGTACTCTCTACAGAAACAAATACCTTGCTCATCAACAATAAGATTGTTTCAAGTGCCCATAAACCTGAAGCTATCTTGGCAGATTCTACCGTGGCATTGAATTCTTCTAGCAATTCGTTAGCTAATAACGGTCTGTCATTCAAAAATTACACTCCATCGAACTTACCTGCTGATAACTACAAGCACTTTGTTGCAATGAAAAAGTACTTTTGGATGAATAAAGTCATGAAATCTTGGAATTTTAAAAATGAAACATTCTTAACAAACTTCATAGCGAACTTCATTGAAGGCGATACCAAATCGAAGGGAAATGCGCAATTGGTGTTTGTGGAGTTGACTAGGTCTGTTCTTCTTGGTTATGCCCACGCTCTTTCTGTGGATGTCAAACCTTACATACTTTTCAACTGGAAGAACTTTGTTGTGTCAAGGTTGCCTGTATTGCTCCAGACCTTAAAGTCAAACTCTAGTTCCAGCTCCGGACTGACACCATTGGATGTTGAAAAAATAGTGATACAAGTACTAAGCGAAATCCCTGAAGCTGAAACTAAAATCCTTAACACAGTTAAAATGGGAAATAGAAAAGTAGATATCCTACAGTTATTTGTTAAAAGTTTGATTTTCAACAAATTGATTTCAATGAGCAGCTGGGTTAAATGTTTCCCACTGCAGCTGCAGCAGCAAGCTACAACTATACAAAATGAACTCTCACTGCTCACTGCAGACCTTAAACTTTCAACCACGTTTAACGAGAAGTTGCTCAACTTAAATATCGAGTTCACTTCATTAGAAGAATCAAACTTGGTGGATTACGTGAACCTGTTGCCAGCAAAATTGGAGTTTTCATATCACAAACAAATTGAATTAAGTAACTTGATTAACCAAATCTTAGACCAGTTGATCACTCTGAAGGACCATGCGAAATTGAACAGGCTTCTTCTATCACTTTTGAATAATGTCCAATTAGTTAACATCATTGCATTCAACTTGTCCCCGCTCATCATCCTAGGTAAATTGATGGATTACGTTGACACTGAACTGTTTAGGATAGACGATGATGATGAGAACTTTCAAGATTTTTATTCATACTTTGGAGTGGTAGTGTTGGGTATTATGCTTATCATCTCTATTTTTGACATTGACATTTCAAAATTCAAGGTTAAGAACTCCTTCGTTGTAGACTACTTGAATGAGTTCTTTTATAGATTGGTTGACAATTTAACTAATCAGTTGGCGGATTCAAATGAAGATGACTCGACAGTAGTTATTAACTACAACAGTCTTCTCAATGACTGGATAAATGCTTTGTTTGACGATAATAACGATGGATTATCTGACGATTTAATCAAACTGGTGAATATCAAACAGATCTATAAATTAATCCCCATTATATACCAGCAGTCTATCATCGCAACCAAGGGTGGATTGATTAGTTTTGAAACGTTGAACAATGGTATTGATTATTTGTCGCAGATTTTCCTCATTCCATGTACCATCAGTATCATCAACTGGCTTTTGGATAAGATAAATGTTGGAGATGAGGCTGTTTATGGAAGGATCTTGTATGAGGTGATCAAGTCAAATAAAGCTGAAATCGAAGATATGGAAGATGAATTAATGTTGGATGACGACGATGACTTGTCTAAAAAGGAAATATCATCATTAATATTTCTGATAGTTTTACAAACTAGCGGAAATAAGATATTGAACACACTTAAGAATCGAGAGAATAAGCATATAAGGAGTATTGTGAAGCTTGTTGAGAAATCTATCGATACATTCTACTTTAAGGAACTGCTGTCATCTTCAGGTAAGATCCAGAGTGATATCGAGGCGCAATTCAAAAAATATCTCGTCGAAGGGCCCTCTCCTGGGCAATCTTGTTACTTGGAACTCTTTGAAAACGATGTGGAGAAGTTAGTTGGAGTTATTTTGGATGAGGTTTCCATGAAGAACAACTCTGATGAGACACTTTTAGTGATCAACTTGGGATTATATTTGTGTGTTTTGAATGGAATTAAAACCAATCTGGATAAACAGCATTGGAAAGCTATTTTATCAAAGGAACCACAACTCATAAAAGTGACAGGATATGGAGAGAAGCCGGTAATAAGTGATAAGTTTGGTCTGAATATCGATAATCATTTTGCTAGTATTTTCAATGATGATGGAGGAGAAGAAGAAGAAACACCAAAGAAAGAGGAAACAGACATGAGTGACATGCTTATTGGAGACGATGGAGGTGCTGGTTCGATGGGGATGGGGATTGGGGTTGATGACGACGATTTGTTTGGAGAACCTGCTGCTAGCTTCAATTTCGGTTCTGGAAGTATTGTCCCAGACATTTCAAAAAAATCAACACCTACTAGCGAAGTGCTCTTACAGCTTTATACAAAATTACGGTGCAGTGAATTTAACCCTTTGGCTGCCTTCGAGGGAATCAGGGTAGGAGAATTTGTCAGTCAGTCAAGTTTAATAGCAAGCGAGTCAACTACCCAAAAGTCAATTAACACTTTAGTTGACTGCATTTTACACGAGTTGGACAATTTTTACATATAGACCGGATTTCAATTGAGTAATTTTTATTGGACTTTTAACTTTGTAGTTAGATAACGGGTATTTTACCTTCCAGATAAGGAATGTTGAACCTTGAATTTCAAAAGAGTAACTACGAGCGCGTTGTGGTGAATGTTGTTCTCACTTCATAACCGGCGAGGTAGCCTCAGTAAATCGTTTACTACAAGTACCAAGGGTAGATATAGGAAAGACCTGGATGAAAGCTCAGTCAGTATCAACAGTAAATGGGCCAAGCATCACTTCACTTATGACATTCTTCTCTACCATTTTAAATTAACTGTGGTGCTCCTTTCTAAGGATTACTAAAATAGGATTGGCTGCAAATCGTACATGTTGATACTTGTGAGCCCGTGCCACCCGGAGAAAATTTTTGACCCCACAAACACAATTTTTTATGAAACAAGCTGGTTTGCAAAGGTCAATAGCAACGTTTTCTGTTCACAGCTTATTTAAGCATAGGCAATTGTAATGTTGTCCTCTATTTCTACAAATGAAGGGCCACGTTTTTTTTAAAAAGTACCTTTTAAATGGACTAAATTAGCCCTTATAGTTGGCTCCACGGCAGAAGCAAAGCTAGAATATTTTTTTAGAAGTACTTTTCATTTACGAACTGATAAAGAAGAGCGATGGGGGTCTCTCTTTTAGATTTGGACTAATGCGTGAGTGAAGTACATAATGCGTTTGCGTTGTAACTAAGGAGAGCAGTATTGATAAGCCACAACAATTAAGGTTGTACATTAACACTTTGTTCCGGATATAGTTTGTGCCGGTTGGGTTGCTTGTAACCATTCTTGTACTATATTATATCAACCACTAAAACAAAGGAAGGCTACAAAGTAACACCCAAGTCTGTAACTGTGGTTTTTTATCGGCTGAAGTAAGTTGTCATCCGATAAAAGCTTGGATTCTATTGGATACAGATTTTGGTCTAATTTTCAAGTTTTCAACTAAAATGAAAATTGAATGGTAGGTTTTGAGAGTATAGAGATTCAATTAATATGAGACTTAGAAAGGATTCAGCCTCTTTTCAATGTATAGAACTATCAAGACAAGCTCAATATTATTGAAAAAGAAGCCATAGTATTTTGAAATTTCTCAGGTTACGCAATCAATTTGGGGAAAGGTACGAAAAGGGCTGAATTAACATGCACAAAAGACTTCGAGAACCCAAATTTAATTAATCCCCGAATCGAACGGTTAGAAGGCGTTCAAAATGTCTTAGTTAAGTTTAGTAGGTCTATTTAAAGCTACCTGGTTTTTGTAAATGATTCGAGTCTGAAAATTAAAGAAACGGGCCCTGGAGATGCCACAGCTCTCAGCCGATCGGTACACTCCGCTTGTAGGGTTCCTAAGGTAAACACTTCTCTCCGTAAACGGCGTTTCCTCAAGTGATTGTGCATTAATGCGTCTTTAGACTTCTGATAAGTTCTATATCGAATGCAAAATTTTCAACAAGATAAAACAATGTTAGATTCATCTGTATTAGGTATGCCACAGTTGAAGTTAGGATATCAATGCTTTCGATATCCAAACCAGGTATATAATTGAGACAAGTCCACCAGTATTTCATTCAAAATGTATACAACAAGATGAGTGAATCAGCGATCCACCATGTGACATCGACGCTCTCTGCTCCTGGAGAGATAAGAGCTATTGATGCAACTCATGCAGCAAATGATGTCGAGTTGTTGGCTCAAATTGGGTACCGACAAGAGTTGAGGAGACGTTATTCTACTATTCAAGTGTTTGGTATCTCTCTCAGTATTATTGGTTTAGTGCCATCTATTTCGTCCACCATTCTGTTAGGATTGGAGGCTGGTCCTGCAGGACTTGTATGGGGATGGTTGCTTCCTGGGTTTTTTGTGATGTGTACGGCCACTTCATTGACCATTTTAGCCCTGTCAATTCCAACCAGTGGAGGGTTGTACTATTACACAAATTATTATGCACCTGGAAAAATCGGTATTCCCTTGAGTTTCCTCATTGGATGTTCTAACACCCTTGGATTGGTTGGTGGTATATGTTCCATCACTTATGGGTTTGCAGTAGAAGTTTTGAGTGCTGTAGTGGTGAACACAGACGGTGCATTTGAGTTGTCCAACGCAAAAGCTTATGGGGTTTTTGCAGCCGGAATTATTGCGAATGTCAGTATTGCCTGTGCCACCACCAAGTACATTGGACACATGCAGTATTTGTCGATTGGGTTTAACTTATTCCTCATTATATTGTTTGTGATTGCTGTGCCTATTGGAGCTCATCACAGCTATGGATTGAATGATGCTAAATACATTTTTACGCAGGTTGAAAACTTTAGAGATTGGAACAAGGGATGGTCTTTCATGCTTTCTTGGATGCCAATTATTTGGACACTTGGTGCACTCGACTCTCCTATTCATTGTGCTGAGGAAGCCAAGAATGCCCAAAAGGCTGTGCCTTATGGTATTGCAGGGTCGGTGTGTCTCAGTTGGATTGTTGGATGGTTTATCACGATTGTTTGCTGCGCAGGTATTAAGGGAGGTGACACAGGAAGAGTTTTGGATACCTCTACAGGCAGTGCTGTAGCCCAGATTATATACGATGCTTTAGGGAAGCAATGGGCTGTTGCATTCATGGTTATGATTGCGTTTGGTCAATTTTTGATGGGGAACTGTTTAATGGTGGCAGGTCTGAGACAAGTATGGGCTTTCTCGAGAGACAATGGATTGCCAGTTTTTTACAACTATATCAAATACGTTGACCCAAGAGTAGGGGTTCCTGTAAGAGCAACCATATTTCTTGGAGCCTTCTGTGTGATAATTGGACTGTTATGTTTGATCAATGGAAGTGCGGGCTCTGGAGCTCTTTTCTCATTGGGAGTTGCATGTAACATCATTTCTTGGGGGACACCAATCTTAATGGTGAGATTGCCCGTGGGGCGTCTGAGGTTCGTGCCTGGTCCATTCTCCTTGGGCAGATTCAATAATGTTATACACACGGTGACACTTTTGTGGTTATCGTTTGCACTTTTGATTGCCATGTTCCCAGATAACAGAGTAGTCACCAAAGATACAATGAACTACACAGTCGTGATTAATGTTGGAGTTTGGATATTGTGTACTGTTTATTACTTTGTACATGGTTACAAAGTTTACAAGGGTCCAAAGCCTAATTTGGAAGATTTCGATTCCAGTGATGTTTCCATTACAAATGTTATCATTGAAGAAAAGAGTTAAGATGGTTTCAATTGTGATGATAAGTTTATCTCTTAGAAAGACAAGTATTTTTTTAATAAAGGCTTAATTATGTGTCTTTGATAAGTGTGGTTGAAGTGGTATTACACAATTCATTCTTATCTAATACCTGAATATTTATGAAACTTCTCCGCTGTTTGTAATCTTCCTCTACAAGGTTATTTTCCATTAGTATGAAATGAGTTATTGTACAGGCGATTCTGGAACTACAAATCTGCTGGAGCTGTTAAATAGGTGGAGGGTGGAAGCTGATAGAATCCACAACAAATCATCAAAATCTTCCACGTGAATAAGCACCTAGAGTGATTACTCAGTTTCAATGAATATAGGGAGTGATAATTGACTAGATTATTTCAATTTACTCGAGTAGCTATTCTTCTAACTGTACTTGTTCAAACCCAGGCACATTCAATCTCTAACTTGATTATTTCATAGATATAAAATAAACGAGTACCCCCAACTCCACACTTAATAGCAATCTTTCCAAAGCAATCATCATACTTGACTACCATCTGAAAGATCAGTTGTCGGTCACTTCTGCTGATAAATTCCGTTTAAAAGTGTTTCAATTGTTGTCACCTACCCTATTACACAATTTGCAGCAATTCACCGAAAAATATCAAATCTATGACGGATACACTTATGAATGCAACAACGACGTGGCCCTTTATGGGGTGAGCTTTCGGTTCTCTTCCTCTGGTTCAAAGGGCTCCCCGAAATTGACTTGTAATTAACTATTCTATTTTCAGCCTTTTCACACCCCACGCCCGGAGTTGATATTGTTCTTCTTTTATTGAACCTGAATTAACGCACAACGTAACGGATTTCCACCTCTCATACAAAAACACGAGCTCCTTATGGCCAAGTTTTTCTATACTTTACCATTCAACTGTTCTCATAAAAGATCTAATGTTTGACTTTTGTGTCATTGATATTCAACTCTTGTATTTCCATCTATTGTAATTCTCTTACCTAGACTTGTAAACATTGAAAGCTCACAAATCCAAGGATCAGCCTAGTATACTGAAAAAAAAAAAAAAAGAACATCTTAAACTTAATAAGCTCTACTTCTCACAGCCTTTATTCAACCAAGTGGGAAACTTACGAGAAAAATAGAGAATAAGTCTAGATTGAGGAACAAATTTACGTCTACAAACCACTTGGATTCTGATGTAGCATCTGAGCCCGCAGAATGTGGACGTACAAGTAGAGTGTACTAACTTTTTTTGCACCCCTATATTTAACCATTTCCGTAAGCTGATAGACTGAATGAAAAGGAAACAAGCCACGGTTTGGGGGGTGGAGAAACAGATGAGGGATTCGATACATCTTTCCTTTTCATTGCATTTTTGCAAAAATTCTCTTTATTGCTATTATACTAAACTCAAAGTTCCCTTATCACTTTAATAGCTTTGAGGTACCATGTAAACTTGAAATTTCAAAAAGCTTGTGCTAAATACGACCGGATTAAAGCGATGACCTTGTAATTAACTTTTGTGTTGGGCTTTAAACGGTGTTAGAATACGCTAGTGAAGAAGATATGAAACGCCGTAAAATTAGTGAGAGTTTCGCATGTTCGGGTGGGGGATCTTTAATGGAACTGGGTGTTTAAGTTACCGACAGAGTATACGGGTACCCCCTCGTTGAAGTCCCCTCTTTTTCCCCAAGTATCCTAGTCGTAGGTCGCACTACCTATTGTTAGATTTGCCGAGCGTGCAGTAGTGCCTTCTTTATTATTTTCTACACTTGACGTTAAATGGGTAGAAGTGTAACAGCATTTAAATCGCACAGATCTTTTTATTTAAGAGCAAGTATCCTTCGTAGCCAAGAGTACAAGTTCAGATAGTGAGACGATGTCTTCTTCGTTTGGAGCAGACCTGCAAGAGAGGGCTATGTCTGCCACTGATGGCTCTAGCCGAAATGATTCTAGAACTACTCCCCATCGTGAATCCTTCTCGGTTGTTGTTCAAAATGAAATGAGTGAAGAAGTCGACCAATCTAAGGAAAAGGAGGCTGGCCCTCAGCCTAAGAAACGTAACAGAATCACCCTTGTGTGTAACGTTTGCAAATCACGTAAGGTCAAGTGTGATCGTAACACTCCTTGTGCTTCTTGCGTCAAACATAACACAGCTCACATGTGTGGATACAATGATGAACCGAAATCGAGATGGAAACAACCTAGCATGGATGAACCTGTAAACTATGGGTACGGTGTAACTCAGCAACAACCACCCACTTCAGCGCATCCAGTTCCGCACGCTCCGGTACTGATACCTGTGAATACTCAAATGGCAAACCTGTACTCTCAAGGATACCCACTTTATCAACAGCCTTATGGCTGGGTACAGCCCCAATATCAAAGTCCAGTATACCAACATCAACAGGGGCACCCTCCACCTCAACTACATGCTCAACATGTGCCGCCTATACCTCAACCCAACACTCATATTCATCATCAAAGTATACAACACACACATCAAAATATACAGCACAACAGTCTACAGAGTGCACAACAACCTGTTCCACACCAAATACCTCAGATCCAGCCGCCACACGTACAATACCAGCCACTACCTTACTCACAACCACCACGAATAGGCGAATACCCTATACAACATAAACAGCAAAATGTGCCGCAGCATTTACCACAGCACATACCGCAGCACATACCACCACCGGTTCCACAACCAGTTCCACAACCAGTTCCACACCAGATTCTACACCAAGTACCACACCAAGTACCACACCAAGTTCAACAACAAATACCACACCAAGTACAACAACAAATACCACACCCAGCACAACAACAATTACCAGAACAAAAACATCAACCGATTCATCATCAATTACCTCAGCCAATTCCACCTCAAATACCTCAATCAATATCTCAACAGTCTCCTCAACCAATACAGCAGCATACACAAGTAACTCCACAACAGCCTTTGAACCATCCTCAAAAGTATCCAAGCACCCAATCCGTACCGATGGTCCAAGTACCTCCACAAGTTCCAAACCAACTTCCCCTTCCTGTGCTATCCAACCGAAATCCTGTGCCTCTGGAAACTGCCGATACAGTGCCCAGCAGTCGCCTGTCTTCAGTATCTCTCTATCCAAACAAACGTTCTTCACCTGAACAAGAAAGTAGTAAGAAGGTTGCCAAGTTGGGCAGCCCGGCTCAACAACTATTCCGTGAAGACTACCAATTCAGAAATAGAGGAGCTTCATTGACATCGATTCCAAGCACTGCATCGCCACATCTGATGGGATCCTACAAACCTATAACTCCAGCTGCTTCCAATACGTCGACAATGTCCAACACTGGTTCATTCCTGGACATGCTGTTACTGAGACCACCTCCAACAGGAATGAATACCGAAAATTTGCCCGTACCTCGAACCTCAGTGAACTCGTCTGTTAACTCTCTTCCTCCTTTCCACAAACTCCTGCGTCCAGACTTCAGCCTGCCAACAAGTGCTGGATACGGATCCTTGGCCACACCCAACATCAACTCCAGTAATAGCTACTTTGGCGCTGTGCAGTCCTCACAATTCAAAGGATATTCTGTGTCGCTGCCTACCTCACTGACTAAATCCATTAACCACAAGCCTGATATTAAACAAGAACCTGCTTCAAAGATTTTGAAATTCACACCTAGTCCTGAAGACGGCAATACAGATGACTCTATCAAAGACCCTATCAACACAACAGTGATACCAAACAAGCCGATTTCGTTTCCTAAGCAACAAATTAGTCCTCCCAACCTGGAAGGTGGTGCAAAGAGTACTAGTGCGCCACTGAGCGTACTGCAAACAGTAGAAACTGATCCAGATAGCGAGATTGCAAAATTCGTACCTGTCAGAACGACCAAACAACAAACTACCAAACGCATGGCTGAAATTCTTGAGAAGTTTGATTCATACAAGTCAGTGCTTGGAGTGAATCCTATCTTGAAAGAAAATGAAATGAGTGATATCTTTTATAACTATCCGTCGATTGAAGAGTTGGGCGATGATTCAGCAGAAGGTTTGAACAATGTTAGTCATGGACCTTTCTCTATTTTTGCCATGATGAAGAAGGATGTCGGTTTATCTGATGTTTGGTCGTTTGCAGAATTGAAACAAAAAGAACAGAAGAAAGCATATCTTAGTAAGAAGAGCGAAACTTCGCGTCAAAGCGACGAAGAAGAATCGACAGATGCATTTGCTGATGTAGCTGTCGAAGCATTAGAAGTTTTACCTACAAGTACTTGGTCTCATGTGAAACGATTCTTTAGAGTGTTATATCCTTTCTATCCCTTCCTTGATGAAACTCGATTCATCTCTACCGTTGAGGCCCTCTTGGGACCTGAGTCCGAGAATGAGTCTCTCCCATCTTCACTCGTTTTGAAAAAGCGTGAGGATTATGCAAACCTTGGGATCTTGTTGATCGTGGTCAATCTCAGTTATCTTTCATTAGTTTCGAGAAACGAGAAAGTGAACGAATTCTACCGTACTTTTAATGAGAGTACCCATGACATAAACAGCCCATTGAATGAAATGAAGTTAGATCTCGAAAAAATTATGTCTGTGCAGAAGATGCTAGTACCTGTTGACAGCAAGTCCATTAAAATAGTGAACAACATTATTATTCGACTTCAACCCTTGTTTAGTTCGAAGAAGTCTAACTTAAACTTGTTACAGCTTTTATGTTTCATGAGAGTTTATTATACTTTGTCACCTAACGAGTATGACGATCCTGCAGAAACAGTTAAGTACCAGACTTTTGATGCACAGCTCTTCCTGAATGCATTTTTGATTGGGCTTAATAAAGATCCAGACAATTTCAAGCAGATGTTGGATGATCCGAAGGTAAATAACTTGAGGAGAAAAATCTGGAGGTATTTGAAATTCTTGGACTTACAGTTGATTACCAACAATGGACATCAACTGAGCTTGCTTACTTCGCATGGAGATACCAAGGTACCATTCCATGAAGAAGGAAATGAGAATATCAACGTAACAAGCTTAGAAATGTACATCTTTGATGCGATGAGTGAGCTTGAACCGATATACCAAAAGTTTAGGACACTTGTTGCACTCCTGCTTGAATCTTCGCCTAAAATCAGCTTGAATGTATTAGCTGAAAAAGTCAATGAATTGGAAGTGAGCACCAATGGGGTGCTTAAAGACAATTTGGCCAAGATGTTGGAGAGCGTACATAGCCAGGATAGCGACAAGTTTACCTGTGCATTGCAACTTTCGCATTACATGAATGTGCGCATGTTTTTGACATCCAACCATTTCCACTTGTTTATGCACTATGAAAACGCTAATGACTACAGTCTAACTTTCTTTTATTTGAAGAAGATAATTTCGGTTCTAGGGGAGGAGTTTGTGCCGATGTACGACCGGTTGCTAAACTTGGACCACTTCTACTTTGGTAACGCTCTCAAGCTCGTTTTGAACCCTATAGTCATATCATTATTGAAGAGATCCAACTATTTTTTGTTTGGGGTTTTGACAAGATTGACGTACACTATGCAAACGTTGATTCGTGGTGACAATGACTTATCAGTCCATAAGGCTAATATGGAGACAGACGCTGAGTATAGAGACTACTTCCGAACTATCACACAGTTTGCGCTTTCTGTTACGAAACTCATAAAGATCAATATTTCCTATTTGCTGAAAATTGGTGATAATTATGCATATGCTAAGTCTGCAATCACGCAGTTCACATTCATGCTCAACTGTGTGCTTAGTGACGACTTCTACAACGCAGCTACGTTCTACTTGTTTTGTAAAACGTACACTGGGGAAATTCAGTGTCACATTACCTACAAAGAAGCCTATGATTTGACTCGTTTAGAACGTTTATGCGACTTCAAACTTGGCGAAGACCGTTTGAAAGAATTGACAAGTATAATTGACAAGTCAATAAGCGGGTTTTCCTGGGATGAAGATTCAGTAAAGAAGATGTTTAGTGAGAATGTCAAACTGGAAATTGCAGGAAACAGTATTAGCAAGATTCAGTATTTCATAAAATCACTAGATGATGAAAATGTGGAAACAGAGAAAAAGGTGCAACCACTTTCCAACTATGACACAACTTGGGCGAATCCATTTGTTTTGGAACCAAAAGAAAAGGAATTCTTCCCTATAGGGCTACCATCGTTTGATGAAAATATCAGTAGTTTGCTTCAATCATGTAATCTTGAAAGTGCTGGATACAATTAGAGATTACGAAGGAAATAAAAATATAGAACATTGTAATATATAAATTCGGATGGACCCAAAAATTCCTATGAATAATCTTTGAAATTTTTAATTTTTCAGTTATTGGCTGCAAAAGTTTGTAGTTCACCTTGTATGTTAGGTTTATTATAATTTCAATCACGTTTGGAATGATGGGTCATGATACTGGGCGTAAGTAGTAGATACGGCTATATTTTTTTTATCTATTTCTTAACTGAGAAGAGTTCATTCCCATACTTTCACTAAATGAAATCTACAATCATACAGAAGGTGCTCACCATATACCAACTATTTAATTTCTGCAATTAATACCAGTATTCTTAATCGTGGTGCATTTGAAATACAATCTTAGCAGCAAATAGTATCTTTAATTGTGTTGCATTTAAAGATTGCAAATTTCTAAAGATTTAGAGAATAATTGATGGATATTTCAAAATAACTAAGAGCAACCAACAAAAGTGCCCACTTGAAGTGTCTAATGAGTAACCAAAGAAACTATTTAAGTGATGACAGTGTAATTATATTAGCAAGTGACAACTACTTGTGTTGGTCATTTCATCTACTCCTAACATTAAAATTCATGACACTTGTAACCAACATAACCGAAGCAAACCCGAATCCTCGGATGTATGGACAAAATGACACACTAAAAAATGATTCATCATGGATTCTTCAAAACAGATACACTAAAAACTGGATCATGTAGACTTCAAAATACATACCATAGACACTACTCACCACTCCTACTCATTTCCGAGCTTCCCGTAAGAACTTCTCCAATAACAATTTTCACCCAGTTACAATATAATAAATATTGCTATTAAGGACCGTCTCCACAAATAATCACCTATAAAATGGTATAGACCAATCAGATTGCAGCAATTGGTAACTTACTAAATACCCGGGGTCCAAAAAGAGAAATTAGTAGTGCGGTGTGGGTTTTTCATATTCCCTCTGGATTTTTTTTAAACAAAACTAAGTTTACATTTGAATACCATTACTCTTCATTGTTGTACAGCATGTTTAGATCAATTTTCCGTTCCACGAAGGCTTTGAACGTAAGGGGTTTGGCAACTGCCGCCGTTCCCAAGGAAGCTAACATCAAGAAGTTCCAAATCTACAGATGGAACCCTGACACCCCGGAGGTACAGCCAAAGATGACCACTTATGATGTTGACTTGAACGAATGTGGGCCTATGGTATTAGATGCTATTTTGAAGATCAAGAACGAGCAGGACCCAACGTTGACATTCAGAAGATCGTGCCGTGAAGGTATTTGTGGTTCTTGTGCTATGAATATTGGAGGTAAGAACACTTTGGCATGTTTGTGCCGTATAGATACCGATGTCTCGAAGGACACCAAGATCTACCCATTGCCACACATGTTTGTTGTCAGAGACTTGGTTCCTGACTTGACACACTTTTACAAACAGTACAAGTCCATCCAGCCATACTTGCAGAGAGACACACACCCTGTCGATGGCCGTGAAAACTTGCAAAGCATTGAAGACAGAGCCAAGTTGGACGGTTTGTACGAATGTATTTTGTGCGCATGTTGCTCCACCTCGTGCCCTTCGTACTGGTGGAACCAACAACAATACTTGGGTCCAGCCGTGTTGATGCAAGCCTACAGATGGTTGATCGACTCAAGAGACGAAGCTTCCAGATTAAGAAAGGAAATGTTACAGAACTCCATGTCTGTCTACAGATGTCACACTATCATGAACTGTGCTAGAACATGTCCAAAGGGTTTGAACCCAGGTAAGGCTATTGCTGAAATCAAGAAGCAATTGGCTTTTGATTAATCTTTGTAGCTGTTATTTATACTTATTACATCCGCATACTGATTCTTTGTATTTACATAATAAGACGAGCTCCATGATGATACATCTGTGATTTTTCACATTCTACGTATTGTTGATTTCTGGGGAAATCGTTGGTTTAAGCCAATAGTAGAAGGCTAAATCAAGCTCACGTGAGCACTCGGGAGCCGAAATAAGCAGTTTGTTTCCTTCTTGAACCTTTCCCTTCTGATCCGTAGAAGACTAACAGTGATTTCAGAGGTAGTTAGGGAGTCTAATTCTGGTTGAATTAGAAAATATCGTTGAGAGTGAAGAAGTAATTAGGAGTTTTATACTCAACCAAATTGTCTGTCTGGCTTTTGTAACAAGTACATTGAATCACAATAAGTATAATTGGATGAATATTTACTAGAATATTTCCTAGAGTAAAACGAAGAGTCAAGCTTGTAAGTCTGATTTAAATACAATAAAGTATCAGCAATATTATGATGTAACTATTATAGTTGAAGTGGTCGCAGTATTTCCAATTAGCTACTTCTACTAGCGACTTCTGCTTCGAATCATCGATGAGGCAGCAAATACGAGAATTGCGGAGATTTTCAGACACAAAATAGATTGGGTAGGCAGGCAGAATTTGTCAAGTTGAAGCCTTTGGTTGCAAATTAACACGTCAATCAGTAAGCAGTCCCAGTGGTCGTTTCAGATAACTGAGTGAGTGTGAATTGAGGAGGGGGTGAATATCCTCAATCTTTCTGGTTACTTTCATAATGTGCAGAACTTCCTATTCTTCAATTGTAACACGAGGTTTTGCATCTGGGACCTTTAAAAGAAGAATAGACTATTAATCGCGTAGTCTCTGGATCTATATAATCAAACACATCACTGTACCACATCCTTCAGACTTAATTGAAACCAACTTAGAGAATAGGGGCACATATTCTTGTTGATGTATTGCAATGAAGCCGCAGACTGATAATGTCAAATATCAAGCTCAATTACCATTTAGACTTTCGATTGAAACATCAAAATGCCGTACCTTGAATTCGTATCTACAATCAGTGTACATTAGAAAGAAGTAGCTATTCACCGATTAGATCCTGAAACGAACAGATAATTATAATCAGTTTGATAAAGGCAAACAATCAAGGCAGCATCGCTAAAATTGCAGTTCCTCATAGATTAATTCGTAAACTCAATTTCGTAAATGCTATTTAAAGTCCCCCAGCAAAGATTCACCTGAAAAAGATGTTGAACCTGGCCCAATCCAGTTAAATGTTCCAGTATATGACAGGAGGATGGAAAGTCTAGAAAAGGGATGGAAACGAGATACTGGGGAAGGTTGACCACAAAGCATTTTGTGGTGAGATTAATTTGAAGCTTGGCCAGAAGGCGCTGTTTAGCTATTTTGTGGGGTTAATTTTCATGCCCCATACATTGTTTGGTTAAAGTTAAAGGAGTAGGCGGGGGAGGTATTGGAAATCTAAGAGCTTTCTAGACAAAGAGAGGGGATTTAATGACTCGGAATAAACTAAATGGCTATTCCAAAACGGTAATCAATTCTTGGATTAAGGATTTAGTTTACTTATAAGGCACTCATATCCTTGATATTCGGTTTCATATTTTCAGTATCAGTCAATTGATAAATCAAATAGTAATCAGATAACATGTCTAAAGGAAAAGTCTTACTCGTTCTTTACGAAGGTGGCGAGCACGCCAAACAAGTTCCAGCTTTGTTGGGTACTTTGGAAAATGAATTGGGTATTCGTAAGTTTGTTGAGTCTAATGGGTACGAATTGATCACTACCTCTGACAAGGACCCTGAACCTTCGTCTACATTCGACAAGCACTTACCAGACGCTGAAGTATTGATCACTACTCCATTCTTCCCTGCATACTTAACGAAGACTCGTTTCGAGAAGGCTCCAAAGTTGAAAATTGCAATTACTGCTGGAATTGGATCAGACCACATTGACTTGAATGCTGCTAATGACCACAAGGTAACTGTTGCAGAGGTTACTGGGTCCAATGTTGTTTCTGTTGCAGAACATGTTCTTATGACCATCTTGATTTTGGTGAGAAACTTTGTCCCAGCACATGAGCAAGCAGTTGTCACTAAGGAATGGGATATTGCTGGTTGTGCAAAGCAAGAATACGACTTGGAAGATAAGGTTATTGCCACTGTCGGTGCTGGTAGAATAGGATATCGTGTTTTGGAGAGATTAATCGCATTTAACCCTAAGAAATTGCTCTACTATGACTACCAGGACTTGCCAGATGCCGCAATTAAGAAATTGAATGATGCATCCAAGTTGTTCAACGAAAAGGATAACATTGTCGAAAGAGTATTGGACTTGGAAGACTTGGTGTCGCAGGCCGACATTGTCACTATCAACTGTCCATTACACGAAAGCACTAAGGGCTTGTTTAACAAGAAGTTGCTCTCCAAGATGAAGAAGGGAGCGATTTTGGTCAACACTGCAAGAGGTGCCATTTGTGTTGAAGATGACGTTGCTGAAGCCTTGGAATCAGGACAAATCAGCGGATACGGAGGTGATGTCTGGTACCCTCAACCAGCACCAAAGGATCACCCATGGAGAAGTATGAAGAACTCTTTTGGAGGTGGTAATGCAATGACACCACACGTTTCGGGAACCTCTCTCGATGCTCAGGCAAGATATGCTGCTGGTGTAAAGAAGATCTTGGAGTCGTACTTTACTGGTAAACACGACTACAGACCTGAAGATTTGATTGTCATTAACGGAGACTATGCTACCAAGGCTTATGGTGAAAGAAGTAAGATTAAGAAGTAGTCTAGCATTCGAGGCTTTTAGTTACTGAATATATGCACCATGTGAGATGTGTTTTGTAGCTTGAACAAGTACACTTTTTAAACCAACTTTATCTTTAAACTTAAATAGTGCTGCTTGTTAATTGAGTATTAGGTTTAGACAATAATTGTAAAGCTGTTCGTATGGTATGGAATTTCAAGAACACCTCAAAATTCACATCAATTTGATTTTTTTTTTGCAACCTCAAGAATTAAATATTCCCAATGGAGATTTCATTAGAGGTACTAGAGAAGATTTCTAGGGAAGAAAGAGACGCCTCGGATGTTGTAAAAGGGGAGTTAGAAAAGGAGCTAGTGACTCCAAAGGAAGTTTTACACTTCACTAAGATCAAAGATGAGTTGAAGTTCAATGACACTAGTGGGTTGAAAGTACTAAAGTTCCCACTTGAAGAATCTGGTGATGACTTGGTAAAGAAACGGACCCCATACAAACGTAAATCAAAGAATCAGAGAGTTAAAAGAACAAGCCCTTATGCTGATATTATAGGAATTGATTTATCTAAAGGATATACCAAGAATAAAGGGAAACTACCAGAAGATATTTACAAGTTGGACGATATATTTCGATGTGTACGTCACTTGATCTCAACAGGTGAGAATAAATTGACTGATTTTAAGGTAATCAGTTTGCGAAGGACTCTCACTGTTTTGCTTCAGATTCCAATTAACCTCCGTGATGTACGGTTCAATATCATATACTGGTCAGGCCTCATTTTTATAGACTACGATTGGGAATTTGTCACTGCCAACGTAGGTGGGTTAAACAAATACCAGTATTCTGGATTCAGATTTGAGGAAGTCATGACTGGTGACTCAGACCCTCTGGAATTTTATACAGTTGCTGAACGGCAATTGGGTGGTGTTCCTGTGCACTTTACAGCAGAAATAGACGCAGCAAAGGAGGATACGCCTGGGTTTCTGAGCTATGTTGAGTTGAAGACACATCTGCAATCAAACTCCAAGATGAATAACGATAATATGGCACTTAAACTCAAGTTCATGAAGACATTAACTCAAGTACTGTTCATTACAGGTACAAGCAGTATTTTTGGATATAGATCAGAGAACTGCATACTTAAAGGAGTAAAACACTATACTAGTGACGACTTGGAGAAGTTTCTTGAGTCGAATCCGATATACTTGAACGATTCAGTAGAAATCTCCTCTCATTTGCTTGACAAGTGGTTGCAGACTGTGATTCAATTCATAGTAGATGCAGAGCCAAGCAGCCCAACAAATCAACCTGAAGTATATAAGATGGCGTTCACAAATGGAAAACAACTAAACGATTCCATTGTAAAACTACATAAAGTTTCCAAAAGTGATGAAATGTTCAAAGTCTTTGATGAAACAGTACCTACATGGTTTCAAAAGTATATCAAATCGTTAAAAAGGTAGGAATACAAGGAACTAAATTATTTACAAGATCTTGTAAGATATGCTGGTGTGGATCAATCTCTGATAGCTTCTTCGATAGCTAACTTTCTAGAGTGGGTATTGAAGTATTCACCCAAGTCCTTCACTGACATAACATTAGGGTCAGCCTTCATAACATGCTTGTCCTTAAAGGTAACTTCAATTGTAGGTTGTTCTTTTGAGCTGTTGGCTAAGACGTTGCAGTCGATCTTGACTTGCTGTGGCATTCTGGCAAGTACTAACCTAGCTGACCTTCCACCTTTCATGAAGGGGTTGAATCTAACCTTCACACTGGAAATGTATTTGGTGATCATGTTGCTTAAGCACTGTTCTTCAAGATGTTGAAATTTTTTTTGAATCGTTTTTGCGCGTAAATTTTAGTATGAGATGCTAACAAAACTATTCTCAAAATTACCGTACACTAGTTGAAGAATAGCCTACGTGAATAGCCCATGTGCAGCTAATCTCTTGAACTATAAGAGTAATTGGAGATGGGGTGGTTTCTCTAGAAATGTATATCCACTAGAATGATTTTACTACAAATTTGACAATTTCAGTAGGATTTTGTTAAAACTATATCAAAAATTGATAAAAATATACATAATTAATAAGACTTCAACTTTTTACTTGGAGTTAACTTAGTGGTACGATAAGAAGACTCTTTTTAGCTCCACTTGTAATCGTTCAAGGTAAACTTTGATCTAATTAGTCTAAGTGGTTAATTGTAATTATCTAGCATTTGTCTTTTAAATGTTACCAGTACTTCAGTAAATACAATCTCAAGCTAATTGATTTTTCGATTGATCTATCAACTCTAATTTCAAACATCCACAGTGTATATAATCTACAAGAAAGCTCAGAGTCCTAAAAAGAAGACCCGCTGTAAAGTGCTTCTTCTCCTATAACCAAGACGCAATCACCCTGATATATGACTTTACCGAAAAGACCAATTTGTTTTGCCAAATCTATAACGTCTTCATTGTAAGTACCAGGTTGAAGCCACAACCCTTTGATAGTTTCATGGTAGTTTTCCCATTGAGTTATCTCTTGAAGTATTTCGATAGTTATTTCTGGAGGAGTTACGAAAGAGATCGAGATCCCATCGATTTGGTTGTTTTCTTTGATCTTATTATAGACCAGAGTCACATTGGGTAAGACTGGATTCCCAAGAATTACTGATTCTCCAGGGCTGATTGGAACTGGAACAACTGGTAATTCATGGTCCACATACCAATTCAAAATCTTGTATGCCCATTTCAGTGGATCGTTGTTTGCCCCAGTAACTACGTACTGTCTGTTTGAGCCAAAGAAGTCCTTGATGATTGGATTCGTTGACATGGTTGAATAAGTGTGGATTCGTAATTAATGCAATTAATGTGGATGCATTTTTTTATTAATGATATTGAAGATCGCCCATGACAGAGGCTAAGGGAATCAAGTTCGAAAGTCGCGAACAATTCACTTTGGAGAGTAATTGTCGGTGCTGCTTACCATGGCAAATTTTGAAGACTAGGTAAAGCCAGAATATTAGATTCTAGTATCATTCTACTAAAATAATAAAACGTAACCCCAAGCTCTGACTACTGGTAGAGAATTTCAAGTAATTGGAAACCTATGGGAATTTATTACCGATGAAGATATTACATTGCATACTGAGGACTATTGTATCTCAAAACTGAAGAAGCTGAAGTAATGAACGATAAAAACGTTCGATAATTCTAGACTCGACGAAATTGGTTGGTTGATTTAATTTCTTTTTACCAAGGAGTGCACTAGTAGTTTAGTGGTAAAATCTAACGTTCCCACTGTTAGGCCCCGGGTTCGATTCCCGGCTGGTGCAACTTTTTTTAAGTCGATCAACTTTAAACGACTGTTTTGTGAACAACGCACCTTTTCCCCTCAGGCAGGTACTGACGGGAATACCTGCGTTTCACAATTAAGGTTTGTGAATACAATTTTTGTTTTGTTTACATAGATGAAATCGAACAGTAGTTGATTGCTGATGTTATCATAGTCGAAGTTTGAGAAACCGGCTTCATATTTGTATTATTCTCAGGTGTTATCAATTTAATCGAAATGCTCGGTGTATAAAAGGTTTAATAATTTACGAAAGCCAACAGGCTAGATTACCTAGTTTGATAGATTCACCAAGGTGGAATCGATAAGCGTCATCCTAACGTTTCGCTAAGGCAACTATAAGCATGTGAAACCCGTTCATTACAGCCGCCACTTTCCAAATTTGTAACGATTTTAAGTTCGTAGCTCGTCTAATGATCCAGTGCTCAAATTATTATCTTGAAATCTTCTTGTTCCTCTCGCCTCTGTGTATACTCCTTTCTGTTTAGTTTTCGATGGTATACAGAACCTTTCACTAGGCATGCAAGGGAGCTGTTCCTGCTCTATCCAAATGCGCTTCTCGAACTTGGATAATTTGTGAACTTATGATGAATCGGATTGAAAAAAATAGCTTCAAGTTAGTTTCAAACCGTCAATGTGTAATTTAGAGTAGACATATTAAGAAGTAGAACACCGTGACAGTAGTACAGAAATACTACCATCATCTTGTTTGAATTCATTCCTTCTATTTATTTTTACTTTGAAGGGCTAGTTCGGTTTGCATAACTGCTAACCTCTACAGTTATATTATCAAGGAAGGAAGCAAGGGAAGAGTGAACAAGGAGCATTGGCAGGAGGGCCCTTTCATGAGGTTATTGTTGCATATCGTTTGTGTCTATTTTTAAATTTTGGTTGCTGCAAAAAGACAGACGAGTTGGTCTCCAAGTATTGTGGTTCAAGGGATTTCCCCCATCATGAAAAGCTTAAAAATATTGATGCTAGACATGCAAAATTGACTTTGAAGAGATGGAGGCAGCCACAAATGGGGTGATCGTTTGACGTACAATTTTATTTGATTTCAATTACTTCAAGTCCATGTGAAAAAGTTGTTTTTCCCTTGCTGCAAAACTTCGTTTAGGGAATGCTCGCTGATTGTTGCAGCCAAAATATTTTTCTCGAGTTCTAGAATTACTCAACTTGCAACCTACCGCTTTGTTTAATGTACATTCGTGAATTTGAAGGAGTCTGGTGGCAATTGTAAATACCGAGGAATTGTGGAACGCATTAGAATACTGTGGACATACTAACAAACCAAAAAAGCGTGGACAGACTCTATTGTACCTAATTGGGAAAAGTTAACTGCTGCCTTGAAGCTAAAAATCACATCTTGTACTATCTTTATGCAAGGCACCTTAATTTATTTGAAGTAACTGTAAGACAATCACAACGTTTCTTTCGGACGCCCGTTCTTCTTGCAGATTGATTATACTTTCATTTATGGCTTAGAATGTTGTTCCGAGGTCCATGAGCTCTTCATAAACCAATGTGAATCATACGTTCAGTTGACGATACTTTGTAATTGAGCTTCGTACACTTGGATCAAAAAAATTTGGACATTTGAAACTTTAGAGGGTGAAAAACTGGACAGCTCACAGCTCGGATCGAAAAACTTAACGATATTCCGAGAACAACCCTTTCCACAGCTTGGCCAATCGTAATGTATAACTGCTAATTCCACCAATTGTGAAGTTCAATTTTATTCAATTTGACTTTCGAGATTCGTAATCGCTTGCAAACAGCCTTTGTACCCAGTACCTTACCGCTATTCTGTTTAATTATAGGTCCAATGCATCATGGGCTAAAATATTATAACACACATAGTATATGTTCTAGTATAAGATTTCTTCCAAGGCGGCATCACAAAGTCATCATCGTGTTTATTTTACAAGCCAGAATTTTACGGATAAGTCTTCTTTCTTAATGAAATTGACCAAGAACTCCACCTAAGAAATCCACAACGAGGAGTACTCAAAAAATACGACTACCAATTGAATATTAATCGGCAAACTGAAATGTAATGATCCTGACAGCTTCAGAGAAATTCCAATTAACGACCTTTTATTCAAAATAGTGATTTTCACCTTCCAAAAACAAACACCTTTAAAGGTACTACATGAAAACAATCGTGGTGAGGCGCGATACTCCATGAGCTTGAACCTAGCTGAACCCGACGGAACTTTCCTTGGTATTGTAACCAGCGAATCCTATTGTTTACTTTGTGACCGATGCAAGCTTCTGTGCATACACTTTGTTATGCAAGTAAGTTTGCACCCATTTATTGTTAATATCCACAAAAGAAAAGCCCGCGAAATTGAAACACATTGTTATATTTTCATTTACTCTGTAAGAATCAAGCAACCTCTTAAGGATGAAAGACGATGTTGCCACAATCGATTTCTGTCTGATTTTTGTATATAATATATTCTATTCCCTACTTTGTTCCAACCTTATTGGTACCCTCGAAGAAGCTGAACTAAACTAGAAGCATTAGCTTCATCTAACTAACTAACTACCTAATATTAATTGCTTGACATATACCCTCAAGTCAAACTAATTTACTACTACTACTACTACTATTTTTATTCAAATAGAATATTCAATTAAACTACACTCGTTGACAACCAATTTAGTTTTTTTTTTGCAACTGTAACATTCTGTACTATTTACAAGTTACTTTCATTCACATTCCTTAATCATTATCAAAAGATGCTTTTCACCAAGTCTGCTTTCGTTTCCATTGCTCTTGCCACAACTTCGTTCGTGACAAGCGTAACAGCCAGTTCAAAAAACTTGTTCGACAATTACGCTGATTTGGCAACCAGTGAACCATCATCACAGTCTTGCCCTTCAAGTCAAATCATTCAAATTAACCCCACCACTTCAAAGATAAACAAGAGGGATATTGAAAATGCTCTCAATAGCGTCATTGAAGTATCGAAGAGAGATACTGAGATCTCTGAGGACCAATTCAACCAACTTCTTGAATTCCTTAACGGAGACGCTTCAGATGTCTCAAAGAGAGGACTTGGACTTGGAATTAACGCCAATGTCTTTGCTCAACTCTTAGGAATCTTAGGTATCCGTGTCCACGTTGGAGCCGGTGCCGGAATTGGTAAGAGAGATACTGAAATCTCTGAGGATGACTTCAAGCAACTTCTTGAATTCCTCAACGGCGATGCCACAACCAAGAGAGACACCGAGATCTCTGAAGATGAATTCAACCAACTCCTTGAGTTGCTCAACGGTAGCACTGAAGCTTCTAAGAGAGGACTTGGACTTGGTATCAATGCCAATGTCTTTGCTCAACTCTTGGGAATCTTAGGTATCCGTGTCCATGTTGGAGCCGGTGCTGGAATCGGTAAGAGAGACACTGAGATCTCAGAAGACCAATTCAACCAACTTCTTGAATACCTTAACGGTAGCACCGAGACCTCCAAGAGAGGACTTGGACTTGGTATCAATGCCAATGTCTTTGCTCAACTCTTGGGTATCTTAGGTATCCGTGTCCACGTTGGAGCCGGTGCCGGAATTGGTAAGAGAGATACTGAAATCTCTGAGGATGACTTCAAGCAACTTCTTGAATTCCTCAACGGCGATGCCACAACCAAGAGAGACACTGAAATCTCTGAAGATGAGTTCAACCAACTCCTTGAATTACTTAACGGTGACGTTACAAAGAGAGGACTTGGACTTGGAATCAACGCCAATGTCTTTGCTCAACTCTTAGGAATCTTAGGTATCCGTGTCCATGTTGGAGCTGGTGCCGGAATTGGTAAGAGAGACACTGAAATCTCAGAAGACCAATTCAACCAACTTCTTGAATACCTTAACGGTAGCACCGACACTTCTAAGAGAGGACTTGGACTTGGAATTAACGCTAATGTCTTCGCACAGCTTTTAGGAATCTTAGGTATCCGTGTCCACGTTGGAGCTGGTGCCGGAATTGGAAAGAGAGACACTGAGATCTCTGAGGATGAATTCAACCAACTTCTTGAACTCCTTAACGGTAGCCCTGAAGCTTCTAAGAGAGATACTGAAATCTCTGAAGATGAATTCAACCAACTCCTTGAGTTGCTCAACGGTAGTACTGAAGCTTCTAAGAGAGGACTTGGTCTTGGAATCAACGCCAATGTCTTTGCTCAACTCTTAGGAATCTTAGGTATCCGTGTCCACGTTGGAGCTGGTGCCGGAATTGGTAAGAGAGACACTGAGATCTCAGAAGACCAATTCAACCAACTTCTTGAATACCTTAACGGTAGCACCGAAACCTCCAAGAGAGGACTTGGACTTGGAATTAACGCCAATGTCTTTGCTCAACTCTTAGGAATCTTAGGTATCCGTGTCCACGTTGGAGCCGGTGCCGGAATTGGTAAGAGAGATACTGAAATCTCTGAGGATGACTTCAAGCAACTTCTTGAATTCCTCAACGGCGATGCCACAACCAAGAGAGACACCGAGATCTCTGAAGATGAATTCAACCAACTCCTTGAGTTGCTCAACGGTAGCACTGAAGCTTCTAAGAGAGGACTTGGACTTGGTATCAATGCCAATGTCTTTGCACAACTCTTAGGAATCTTAGGTATCCGTGTCCACGTTGGAGCTGGTGCCGGAATTGGAAAGAGAGACACTGAAATCTCTGAAGACCAATTCAACCAACTTCTTGAATACCTTAACGGAGATGCTTCAGATGTCTCAAAGAGAGGACTTGGACTTGGAATTAACGCTAATGTCTTCGCTCAACTCTTAGGAATCTTAGGTATCCGTGTCCACGTTGGAGCCGGTGCCGGAATTGGTAAGAGAGACACTGAAATCTCTGAGGATGAATTCAACCAACTTCTTGAACTCCTTAACGGTAGCCCTGAAGCTTCTAAGAGAGATACTGAAATCTCTGAAGATGAATTCAACCAACTCCTTGAGTTGCTCAACGGTAGCACCGAAACCTCCAAGAGAGGACTTGGACTTGGAATTAACGCTAATGTCTTCGCTCAACTCTTAGGAATCTTAGGTATCCGTGTCCACGTTGGAGCCGGTGCCGGAAT
>JAJMRZ010000045.1:0-62711 GCA_030558205.1 Kodamaea kaohsiungensis (nom. inval.) | reverse complement strand
ACATCAGTAGATGATGAAGAACCTGGAGTAGTCGACGAGGAAACATCAGTAGAAGATGAGGAACCTGGAGTACTAGAGGATGAGACATCAGTAGAAGATGAAGATCCTGGGGTAGACGAGGATGAGACATCAGTAGATGACGATGGTACTGGTGTGCTCGAAGACGAAACATCAGTAGAAGATGATGATACAGGAATTGACGAAGTAATAGGACAATAAGTAGTGTAAATTGTTGTCCAATCTGAGGTAGTTTCGGTGATGACAGTTACACCAGTTGTGTGTGTATGTTTAGTACAGCCACCGTTGCTACAAGAGGTAACTGTTATAACTGTTGTCTCATGAGCAGTGACTGTGGTATAAGATGTGGAGAGACCTCCATGTGGTGTAGTCTTTGAAGACTTAGTAGTATTAGGAGTAGTCTTAGGAGTAGTCTTAGGAGTAGTCTTAGGAGTAGTCTTAGGAGTAGTCTTAGGAGTAGTCTTAGGAGTAGTCTTTGGAGTAGTCTTAGGAGTAGTCTTAGGAGTAGTCTTAGGAGTAGTCTTTGGTGTAGTCTTTGGTGTTGTTAAACATGTTGAAGTTGTTGTTGGCTTCGAGTATGGTGGTTGAGGTGGCTTTTTTTGAGTTGTTGTGTGAGGTGGTTTTGGATCACAGTCTTCGCCACTATTGCCTCCATTGCCTCCCCAAGGCCAATTCCACCAGTTGTTGTTATTGTTCCAACCGTTGTTGTTGCTAGGTTGAGATGGCTGATTCCAGCCTCCCCAGCCCCAGTTGTCCCAGCCAGTGGCTTCCGCATTGGCGATGAACGCAGCAATAGCTACGTAAGTTTGAACCTTCATCTCTGTTCAAACGCTTGGTATCCTTAAGTAATTAGCGAATGTATAGGAGAGGTTAATTGGGTATTAATTGCGGTATGCCAAATATAACTGTTAAAGAAAAGATGAACTAGGGGGGACATGAAGGATATATAAATGCCTGCTAGCACTATTTTTGCACCCATTATTTCATGCTAAAAATAAAAAAATTAAGGATAATGCTTGGACTGAAACAGAATACATACGCCTCAGAGCGAAGTCCTTACCTTCATATTCGTTCTTTTGGTGCTTTCTTCAATTAGTTCTAACTGTAATTGCACACATCCATCTGTAGTTTTTTGCAATCCTTGAAAAATAATGAAATATTTTCATGCATCAATGTTGACACAATTAGAACTATTTTTTAGAGTCAATTCAAATTGAATCAGCCAAACCTTGTTCAATTAGCTGCCTACGCGATCCTTTGAAACGATGAGGTGAAGATATGTACAACATTGAAATCAGCTGTTGAGCTCGCAGATGTTTTGCAATTGGAGTTTTTGAAAGGTTCCTTGAAAGATTTTAGTTAACAAGATGAAGTAGTTCTGTCAAGGGTAGATACCTGTTCTTGGAGTGATAGGCATTGCACAAAACACGCAACAAAAGTGACGAAAAAGGAACTTAACCATGAGGGAATCTCGGAGGCCCCTGAACGAAGGATTTCTGTTATTTCTTTTCTTGCATTTTGAACGGAAGATGTTCGCATCGGAAGCGTGCCTTTCCTGTTTTGCTTTAGAAAGCTTGAGGTGTGGGCGACTGTCTGCTTCAGCAGTGTAAGTTTCAAGCTAATTCTTTTCCTAAAACAGCCAACTTATGAAAAATATGCTACTGTTTACTAAGATGATGAGTTTCGTGGGAAAATCAAAATACGAGAATTATCGAACCTTCGAGGGATTTGGTAGCGTTTAGGGGGAGGCGGACTTTGAAGATAAGCAAGGTAGAATTAGCGAAACCCCCTTACTATTCAATGTTTTAAGATTTAATTGAAACTTAGTAACCTAGGGTAAACTTTTTCTCTATGAATTAAAAGTGAAACACGGAGTTGTGACCAATAGTAGAATTGATTTACCAGCCTTCAATTGGCAGTACCATATGTTTGTATGCAACTTTCGACGAGAAAGCATCCAACTGCTCACAAGGAAACATGTCGATCTTCGCTTACTGATTCACGGATATCTGGTGATATGATGCATTCTTCATCAACACATTACAGGGCTCAATCCCAACGGTCACTTTGTGCATGCAAACAAACAGACATCCCGTCTGAATTCAAAACCTTGTCAGGGGAAATGTATCAGTTTTGTATGCTGAGTATGTACGGTGTTGCCCAATTTTACCCATTGTGGACATATTTAAACTTCTCATCATTAGAATGCGTTTTAGCGATGTTCTATGCCTTGGGGGAAAAGGCACAACATCGCTGATCCTGCAGTACGGATGATTGCACAGTAACATACTTCGTAGCGAGCCTCCACAAACAGAGTGACGAGTGGCAGAGACATGTTTGTTTACTTTTGAGTAAGTTTTAGACTCATCATCGTCTATTTAGGCGTGAATTGATGTGCAAGTAGACAGCCCTGTTTCTTATCCTACAACAACGGCATTCTGAATCTTTAAAGTTCAAGCATTCAATAAAGTCTAAAACTGGGCAAGCAATTTCAACTGTATCAAATTAACTGAAAAGGCTATTTATTGACATTATGCCACACGCCCCTCGATGCTTCTTGCAACATCTACCGTAATTGGGCAGCTCATCACTAATGAAGTAAGAAAAGCCTAAATCTCAACCAATATCAAGCTCAATAATAACCGAGCAAATAATTGAGTATGGACAAGGAACTATACATGGGCGTGCACTAGCTTGTGCATTCACAAAGACAAAGTTAATATGTGTAGACGAATTGTTATAGATGGGATCATATTGTTAGTGTTTCTTAAGATCTTTCTCTTGTTGTCTTTTCCCGAGAAGTGACACAGACGTCTGTGGGCGATTTGGCACCTGACGCCCATTTTTCAGTTATTTTAGGCATCCCTTTTGCCTCAAGCAGGAATGTGCCTGGGAGAGAGTAGCTTACTCTCCGACAACTCAGACATCTTTCAATGCTCCAATTCGCCAAACCTCCAATCCCATGATTTTAAAGCGTCCCACCTTTGCAAGCCCAGACTCGTTGAGCACCTCGTTGCCAAAAGTGTCACAAACGTAACTGACTCCTCTGTACATAGATTTGTCTATCCAGAGACCGTTACGCCCCCCAGAGGATCCTATAGAGATACATTCGTTGTTGGAGTAGATGGTGTTTCTGTTTAGGCCTGTGTGCATAAACGCCTTGAATCTAGTGGCTTCTTCCTCCAGTCGATCCTGTGGCTCCTGCTGGTTATCCTTCTCTTGCAGTCCGACCTGGACTTTATGTTGCACATACTTTTCACACTTCCACAAAAAACATTCGCCATTGCCGTAGTGGTATGCTCCGTCAACTGCTCG
Organism: Kodamaea kaohsiungensis (nom. inval.); assembly: GCA_030558205.1. Classification (NCBI taxonomy): domain Eukaryota; kingdom Fungi; phylum Ascomycota; class Pichiomycetes; order Serinales; family Debaryomycetaceae; genus Kodamaea; species Kodamaea kaohsiungensis (nom. inval.). Next base: position 59,378 of record JAJMRZ010000045.1, on the reverse strand, counting down.
GAGGTGTTCGTTCAAGTAGCATCCAAACTTGTTGTTTTTTTCATCCATCACAATCATTACATATGCTTGGTGGCGGCGGAATTCGTTAGTCATTGTGTGCATGTGGGTTGTAGTTGCTGCCCGCACTACTGCATCAGCATATCCATGGTGATGTGCACTATGACCCTTGTTGCGTTTCTTCCTCAATTCCTCCAATTGGTAGTCAGGGTCACAATTACGATACAATGTCTTTAGTGAAATTCCATGCTGTTCAAGTGAATACACCAATTCCCAATCTTCATACAATTGGTTACGTGCTGGGATCAAGTTGCGTATATTGTCGGCCAACTCTGCGTCCATTAACCTTTTCTTCGTCAGTAGTTTGTATCCACTAAAGTTAAGTGGGGACAACGGAGGGAGTTCATGCCCCTGTGTACTGCTTTCATCCAGCTGTCCAGGCGGGTTAGTTTTAGGTTCTGGTGACTTCAGTTTCAGCCTTCCGATTATCCTTTCGAAGAATGATGATCTTCGATTCTGTAATCTTCTTATAGGTGGCGTGTAACTAAGATCTTCTGCTTGGTGTGTCGTAGTCAGACTCTTCTCGTTCTTGTCATTCTCTCCCTTATTGGTGTTCTCTTCTCCTTCTTCTCCTTCTTTCCTTCTCTCTCCCCTTCTTTCAGTAGATGTATCCCTTGCTGTCATCTCTTCTCCTCCAGTAGAATGTGTGTCAATTGTCATGTTTGCCATGGTGTTCTTTTTGTTGCTGATTTTTTCAATGCTAAAGTATGGTCTTATTATGTGATTTGTGACTTATGTTATCTTGTTGTTTCTCAATTCATCTACAATCAGGTGAGTGCTTTGTTCTCAATTGCTACTTTTCAAATCTTTTTCACTTTTAATTTACTTACAAAGTACATGATGCATTCTACTTGTGTATACGTATGCATACACAAGTCAACTACTATTGTTTACTAGATTCTTGGAAAACATTACTATTAGCTTATTTACTGATATTTTTGTAACACATTTCATCCCCTCTCTCTTTCTCTCTCCCTCATTCCTATCTGTTTTCTGAATACCCCACAAGTCCTGCCAATAACTCCACACCGATTTTTACACTGTCTATAAACAATACTCCAGGGAAACTTTCTTCCAATTTATTATCAAGTCCTGCCATTCCAGCGCATCCTAATAAAACACAGTTGATTTTATCATTGGCATACTCTTTTTCAAGTATACTTGAAACCCTATCGACGATTTTCTGGTACTCTTTAGGATCGTTTAAGCTTAACACGCTAATATCCAATGCCTTGGTACGTTGGAACTTTCCTAATGGGAATACATTCTTTTCATTACCAACAAATTCAATAATCTCTCTGTCCAAAATACCCTCCCATTCATTAAAACTAGTAAGCACAAACAGTTTGGTAACCTTTGGGTTCAGCAAGCTAAATAATAACGTGGCCTGCATTATACCCAATATTGGCTTACTTGTATGCTTTGCCAATGAATAAATCAATGGATGATCCAGATAACAACATACTAAGAAGCCATCATACTCCAACCCTTTAGTGAGCAAGTCGGGTAAAACAATCTTCTCAGAGAGGATAGAAGTCTCATCACCATCGATCTCAGCAGGTGCTTCCTTTGGAGCTGTATAATACTCTAAAGTAAACCCTTGAGGAGCATGTAAGATTTCTCCTAAGTTCTTAGTTACTTTCTCTGATGAATTGGGGTTAATGATAAGAAGTTTCATTGATGATAAAAATTTACACTTACCAATACAAGTAAGATAAGGATCAATGAAGAATGACAAATAAAGTCAAACAAAGTCCGATCTACCAATAGAAAAACAGATAATCATGATTATCTTGTTTTAATACAAGTATTGAAATTCCCGTTAATATAAATTATCAAACCATCTTACGAAAGAGAATACCCCCATGCTCTCCATGTTACACTACCTTTTGGTTTCAATTATTCATAACCAAACTCAATATCGATTTAATCAATTATTTTCAAAAGTTTACCAAAAATCATTAAAAAACTCATTATTCTTTTTAAGTTCAATGTATCATACATCTGAGATCAATGTTTATTGCTGTTATTGATAATCGTCGAAATAAACAACTATGGTCCAAATCCATACTATCTCTTGCTTCTATAGCAGAGCACATCAAGTTTATTGTTACTCCTAAATCATTGTCACTTTCAGTAGTGAACCCTGCCAAAAGCTCACATGCTGAGATCCTATTCAAAGAGTCGTATTTTCATGAATTCTCAGCTAAATTCCCTTCCAATACCATGCCTGAAGGGTACTCTAAAGCACATTCATCGTACTCATTCCTAGTCAACTCGCGTCATTTGGCTACTCTATTTCGAAACTTGGACGCCAATGAATTGAACTATATTGTATTCAAAATTTATTGGAACCAAGACGCTCCAGAAACAACCAAATTCAAACTCTTAATAGAGATCAAGACGCGTAAATTGATCATCAAAAAGTATCAAACAAACTACCAGCCAGTTGTACAAAGTCGAGTAGAAATTGCTGATATCTTCAAACGAGAACTTGCTAAACAACCAACAAGTGGAGCTGAATGTGAACTGCTCACTAATAGAATAAACTCGATAATTGTAGACCAATCGATCCCAAAACAGTTCCTAGACATGATCCCAGCTTCAACTGAAAGCTTCAAAATAGATATAAAGAACGAGAAGATCTCCTTCAGTGGATTCACAAGACAAATTATGAAAGAAAAAGAGTACTTGAAACAACCAATGTCTTTAACAATAACAATGGGCTTGGATGACTTAACCAGTAGTAACCTTCAAGGGTTAGATGAATCAGTGAAAACATGTGTAACCTTCAGGCTAAAAGATTTTAAAAACTTTATGAACTTAATCACTTCATTCAATGCTGGCGGAGGAAATTCAGGAGGGCCTGACAAAGAATACATAAGTTTGGATCGAGAAGAGTATATTGAGATTCTTTTCAGGAATCCAGGGGATCCTATATTATTTGAGCTTCTGAATGATCCTCATGTTTCGATCCAGTTTATTCAGATCACATCGGAGGATGAAACCAGTAATACCTCTAACAAGGCTCTTTCTATCAAGGACCTTAAACTTGCATTGAAAGGTCACATTGTGGAGAAAGTGGATAAACCCGAACAGGAAGTCCCCACTGTTCACAAAGAGCCTCCAAAAGTTGATCATATTAGCCAGTTGTTAAAAGTATCCAATAAAAGAGATTTAGAAAGAGATGACTTTCTGAGAGAGCATTCTGCTGAATTTGAGGATATTGTTACGTATGGTAAAAAACGTCAAAAGGTCAATAACAAACAAGTTATCGAGATGCCTCATGTACAACCTCAAAAGGTTCAAGATGGTGATACTGACTACTCTGAATCTTCAGATGAAAATGGCTATTTGGGACCTACTCAATTGAACTACAAACCAAAATCTATATTTGACTAGAAAAGTATCCTAGCCTTCAAACTTATTTCCAAACCTATCTGTCAATTCTCCACAACTGACATGCATGCTCCATGGCAAATCTCCGGAGGTATACCTTACTGGAGGTAATTTAAATGGTAGCCTAATAGAATTCGGTACTAACTCGCTTCCATACACAGGAACCATCTTGACTCCTTTCCTAGGCATTACTAGCACGCTCAACTCGTAGCTAGCAACTGTATAATAGTTTTTAGAAACTGGCCCACCCCAAGCCTGCTTTGAAGAGTTGTGACTACCCATTAAAACAAATCTAAGTGTACTATAGTTGTCACCGTTGTCACAAATCAACAATTTCACATGAGGTGGCACCGATTCACGTCCAGTCGACCCTGAGTTCCACCTACTCAAGTAGGGCTGAACGCATTGTTCGTAAAAGATTTTACGATTGTTATTACTAGTATAATCAAAGTGTATGGATTGACCCGGTGCGAACCCCATAGAACTACATGCTATTTCCTTTGTGGTGGGGTAAACCACATAAGGAATGTAGTTGTGATCAGATTGGTGTTTTTCACAAGAATGTTTCCCTGGTTCAACAATCTTTAGTTTCTTAGAGAATATAAGTGGACATAGGACGTGGGTAAATATGGAGCTTGTTTGACCTTTTCTTGATTGGAAAGATGACGAAATAGATGATGTTTGTGAAGTAATGGAATGTTCTCTTGTAGTATCCTGTATTAGTAGATTGTTTCTACTGAGAACCTGGTGTAAATTACCATAACCATACAAGTCTGTAGTTCCTAAGACGTTTACCAGTGGTGTACTTGCTATCAATTCTACGTCTATTCCCAGAAAGTCATACTGTTTAAAGTTATTCGCTAAGTCAGAAAGGACTTTAGATTTATAGCTGCGTAAGTATTTGATCAAGTCCAGTTTGAATTGAGGTTGAGGTTGAGTTCGAGGTTTGGAATCAGTTTTAATTAGTTGTAACCTTTCCGATGCCCAAAGCATTTGAGTTAGTGCTCCAATGTCAACCTTCGTCCAATTACATGTCATAATAACAATCTGGAGGGTATCATCTTCATAGTAATTAATTATCATTTTCGTATGATGAGTACCATAGTGGTATGGCAAATTGGCAACAACTTCTCTTATGTTATACTTCTTAGTGAAATTCTTGTCATCATGATCTGAAGGATTTAATAACCGAGATCCTGTAATAAACGTCACCCTTCTTTTGTTACTTACAAAGTTAGGATGTAATAACAGAAGAAAGAAGTCCAAATCAATATGATAATTGAACTGGTAAGTTTCCTTCAAATCTGGCGCATTGACATAAGATGATATCTTTACAGTATTATCATTCTCCTCAACTGATGGATTTGCAAGTAGTTTAATAGGATATTCATACCCTTTTTCTTGCAGTTGTTTGTCATCTGTTGTTAAATCCACATGAACCTTATGTATCTCATTTCCAATCGTCAAGTCTACAACTTCTTGGCTATCATCGTTCGTCAAATCAATTACCTCGTCTTGTATGACATCTTGCGCAGCCTGCGTTTTGACCTTAACCTTTTTCGCCCAATGTTCTGAAGCTTTTAGCGAAGCTGCACTTCGCTTTACTCTTCCATCACTCATAACACCTTTCTTACACTATTCCTTTCAATCTTTCGCACCTAAAACAATTTCAATACGACGTTTCCAATACATCTCTTCCTTTAACACCCAAGCATAGCCCCTCAATACAATTGGATAATTGAAATATAAGTGACATCGCGAACACGCACATAAATACCTACAACTGTTTTTTAAGTGGCTGTGGTCTTCATACTTTCGCACCAGCAAGTATAAATTATACTTGGTCCGCCCCACTATTTAATTAGTTTTTAGAACAGCTGTTCTTCATAATGACTATCTCCTTCAATTATTCAGACGATGAAATAGTCTCTTCACCAACTGTTATTGTTTCAGGTTCTACACTGACAGGGCTTCCTAATGGTACAATTACATTTACCAATGACAATAATAAAGTGATTCCTCCTATTAGTTTTGAGGTTAACAATGGCCATTTCAAAGCAATATTGAATGTTGCACCCAATGAGAAGAATGAATTTGTCATTGAAGTCGCTGATAATGGGATGATCGACGATGGTGGATATATCCGTTACAATGGTAATGGTCCAAATATAATTGACCACGGTATATTAAAACTCACCTTCCATGAACTCCCACAGAACAAACCAGTCCACATGTGCCTTATTATCGGAAGTGATTCACAAGGACAATTTGATATGCCTCACTACAAATTGCAGAGAGGTGAGCATGCCAATGTAGACACTGCAGTCCGCAAGTTAAAGATCGCAGGTCGCTTGATGCAAGCGTACACTCATGAGCAAATGCGTCTGAACGGGTTCAGGAACAGATGCTTTCAGTTCTCGGAGGAAACAACCAATGCACAAAACCTCTTTGGCTACGCTGTCGAATCACCTACACCTCATAAAGAAGTGAAGGTGCACGTGTTGCGGTCTCCTCACACTGTAGAATACATTAGAGACCTCAATTGGGCCCAACAGAACTCCAAAGCTCTGGATCTGGGTTGGCTTTTCAGTCACGCAATTGATCTCATTAAGGAGAACAAGCAGCAAATTGCTCCGAATGAAAGTGGCGAAATCCAATGCTCTGTTATATACGCAGATTCAACCTGGGACCAGAGACAAGACATGATCTTGGCCCACGCAGCAGTGGGAGGTGGTGACGGTGAAGTCAAATTAGCCATTTTCGGCTCCCATGGTTTACATTCATGGCCAAATACCTTTGCGCAGATTACCCCAGCCTTCTTAGATCAAACCCAATTGTCGAAAAACGAAGTTGCTAACGATTGCAACCAGTGTGGAACTAGTTGGGAATGTCTCAATATCACTCTTGGTGCATTTATGCACGAAATTGGCCATATGTTGGGATGTCCGCATCAAGTTGATGGTGTCATGTTGCGTGATTACATCTGGTTCAACCGTTCTTATATGACCCGAGAACAACTATGTTTGCGTGAAAATCTGCAGAGAGCCGTCATTGATAGGAACGGTACTTGGCCAAAAACTTGTGGTTGGAACGTACGTGACTTGATCAGATTCTTATACCATGGATCTTTCAGTATCCCACCTGATGGATTCAGCAAGATTGAGTCTACAATTTTAGAGAGAAAGGGAGAAGAATCGCTGCTGCCTGAATCCTACCCAACCCATCGTGATAACGAAGCCTTGATCATTGGCTCTGACATCTTCATGATTGAGATCATTGTTGAGGATTTACCTCGTTGTCATATGGTGTTTTACCCTCAAGAATTGAATGGTGAAGGCAATCCTAAGGAGTTAAAACTCAACTACGATGAATGCTACCAAATGCTTAAAAGGTATGGTAACAAGGAACTGCCAGACTTTCAAGTTAAAATCTTGAGTGTGGGAGGTGAAAAGAATTTGGGTAATTTCAGAGAACACTGTGCTAGTTTGCATAATCCTGACAATACAATTACAAGCGACTTTGGTTTGGGACGTGGTCAAGTTACAGCCTACAAGAGTTCGTTGATGGGAACAAAAAAGAACGAAGAATTAGTCGTAGGTATCGATCTTAACCGAGTTTACAAGGTTAGAGCGTACCACAGTGGTGCATTATATGGGATTAGATTCTATTCTTCTAATGGGAACAATCAAAGTGGAAATGGACCACCTGCTGTTCCTCCTAGAAACTACTTGAAACAGGTGGTCCATAAATTCAACAATACACCAGGAAATGGCCTGGAAATATTGTTTGGAAAGGAAGCAGACCATTATGATGATTTTGATTTAAATCCAGGAGAACATATTGTTACCTTTAACATCCGTAATGGACAATGGGTGGATGGAGTGCAATTCATAACCAACCACGGAAGAAGCTCTAATATGTTTGGTTCACAGGGTGGACACCTTCTGAAATTAGAGTCACCAGGCCCAGAGTATACTATTGTAGGATTATATGGATACCTTGGAGGGTGGTTAGATGGAATTGGTATTCTCTATACCGCTTGATTTTGCAGTATAACCTCGTGATGTGGTCAATTGCAGTATCCAGTCAATGTGTTAACTTTATTTGGTCATTACAATAAATAACAATCAGTACTTATTATCGTAGTAGCTTCATAGATTATTCTTCAAGATAGAGAATAGAATAAACAAGATAAGCTTTCTATATCTGCTTGAGCCTCTTTGAACCTCCTCGAGACTTCGCATCAATGGATAGTTACAGATCCACTTATACAAATGAAGTATACGAGATTTAACTTCTTCTTGTTGTCAATAACACCACATTAAAGTTTTGAAAGATGAATCTAAGAACACATCTGCTGTAATTACGAAGCATAATTATGGTTGTAAATAATTAATTACAAGGTACCTTGAGATTTGCAAACGTCTTTTGCGGGAACTGCTGTTGAATAACTCAATATTATGCCAATAAAGCATCAATATTATGCCGTATGGCGAATACAAGTTGAATCAATTATTTTATCGCCTCAACAGCTCCGTCACCATTCCACAGGAGACTAGTATGAGGCTAGCAAGTATAAGCAATAGCATTTCTGAAATGAAGCAGCAGAGTACAGGAAGCCTAGAACTTTCTTGAACTCACAACACAAAAGACTCGAGTATATTTCATTCACATATCTGCCTCAAATATCTTACTTTTAAAACCTTAATTCTGTCGGACAAATATGTTCACTCTATACTTTAATATGTCTCTTTTGTTATTATTTCCTAAATGCCAAACCCTATAATTAGACTCTATGAGGATGAAATTTGAGTGAAACGAGTAATGAACCAAGTTCAATTAGCTTTGCATTAAAGGTTTTAAAGTTTTTATGAATATGATAAACAATAAGAAGCTACTATCCATATTCATGGATTTATACTTTGAAGTGCTTATCTATTCTTGGGGCTCAATTCTTTCAGATCTTGCAGTAGGTGGGGATAGTTCGTGGGGCTTATCTAGTCCGTAGTCCGAATTGAGTTGTTTGCTCATTCAAAATCGTTATGAGGATTAAGTTCATGGAGTGAATGCCTTTCCAAAATCTTATCTCTTGCTTGATTATATTCTATTGGGTATTTCTGTGCTAATCCTCCAACATGAGATGTTGAGAACACACCACGTTTCTTGTATCCGTTTGTCAATTTTTCTATTCTTGTCTCCAACATTGCTAAATCTTCTCTCATCATTCCTACTCTAGACTTTCGTGATCCATCTATGGAAGGCATAAAGTGTTCATTGAACTGTGTTTGAAGTCGCAGTAAACATTCTACAAGCTGCTGTCTTTTCTCAATTAGTTTCTGGTTCTCGTTATTCAATTGTCCGCTTAATTTCGCTTGAAGAACGAGTGATTTGTCCAATTCTAACGAATCCATTGCGTGTGATAATGAGTTACTCAAGAATGCTGCGTGCTCTGTAAGTGATACACTCGGTAGAGTATCTCCCTGAATAGCTTCTTCGTCACTAATCACATACTCATCGTCTGAGTCGGATTCACTAGCAACACTTGGAATCGTTACAGGATTATCAATACTAGGGCTAATGTTGTCTGGTTGATTCATGATATATATTGAAAAATTACTGTCTCCCTAAAGTTTTACGCCATTTTGAATTTTTAGTGAGAAAGTTTAGTGAAAGAGATGATTAGTTGGTGGGTCCAAAAGTCCAATATAATAGGACTAGAACATACTTAAAACAGTCGAAACACCTCAAAGTTGTGCTAGAGATAATGGGATTCAACTAGTTTTGCATAATAACCAGTTCATATTATCATATTCATCACAATACTGCCATCATCACTATTCCCAACTCTTGTTCCTATTTTTCAGTCTAAAACTATTCTCTCACTAACAACTCACTAATCATATCGCTAATTTCTCCCTAAATATCACTAACCTCTCACTATTTTTCTCCCTAAAAACAAATCAATCACTGATCAATACACCAAAACTAAACCCACAAATTCAAACATAAACATTAAGTTTACTAACCACATCGATCCATTATAATTGATTTGATACAAATCTAATCAATCACCTCACTCAAACTTTACATCACTACTTACAATAACTACACCACTCAACATCAATCAATATTGACTTGGAGTCGTCGTGTTTAAATCAACAAAAATAATTACAACCACACCATGTCTTCCTGGCGTGACAGCACTGATGTGCTAGCTCGTATGCGTCCGTTTGGACTCGCCATGGAAAAGTCCTTGAGTGATCTTATCAAAGGTATTCGTTCACACCTACTGCAGGAATCTCCTGAGCAGTTGGTCACTTTCTTGGAGAGCTGTATTCTTGAATGTAAGAGGGAACTTGGAACCACTGATTTGGAAACAAAGAGTATGGCTATTCTCAAACTTACGTACTTGGAAATGTATGGCTTTGATATGTCTTGGAGTAACTTTCATATCTTGGAAGTGATGGCAAGCAGTAAGTTCCAGCACAAGAGAATTGGATACTTGGCTGCAATTCAATCATTTAAGAATGAACAGGAATTACTTATACTTGCTACCAATCAGTTCAAAAAAGACTTGAGCTCGCACCAGCACATTGAAATCGGCTTAGCTTTAAGTGGAATAGCTACAATTGTCACTCCTCCATTAGCCAAAGACATCAATGATGATGTGGTCAAACAATTGAACCACTCAAAACCATACGTGCGTAAAAAGGCCATTCTCGCCATGTACAAGATCTTCTTACAGTACCCAGATAGCTTGCGTATTAACTTTGACCGGATAATCGAACGATTGGAAGATTCAGATGTATCGGTTGTTGGTGCAACGATAAACGTTGTATGTGAAGTTTCCAAAAAGAACCCTCAGATCTTCTTAGCTTACATTCCTCGCTTCTTTCAAATCTTACAAGAACTGGAGAACAACTGGTTGACAATTAAAGTACTTAAACTTTTCCAAAGTTTGTCGAAAGTGGAACCAAGATTGAAGAAGAAAACGTTACCCTTTTTATTAGAATTCCTAGAATCAACTAGTGCCATCTCATTAGTTCATGAAATCATTGACTGTATTGTCAACGGTGAAATGCTCACCAGCTCCAAAACTGCTGGGATCTGTGTGCAAAAGTTGATCCAATTTTTTGAAGCCAATGATCCTAACTTACGTTTTGTTGGACTTTTGGTATTGATCAAGATCTTGAAAAAGTTCCCTAACTTTATCAACGACGTACCTAAAGTTCCAAGTGTAATTATGGGGTGTTTGAGCGGAAATGACTTGATTATCAAACGTAAAGCTCTTGAGATTTGCCATTACTTGGTTAATGAAGACCAATTAGTTGACATTATCAAAACTTTACTTACTCAACTTATCCCCGTTGAAAACGAGACAAACCTGGCACAAGAAGCTGTGCCTGAATACTTCAAGAAGGAAGTCACTTTCAAGATTGTCGAGATTGCGTCTCAAGATAATTACTCGCATATTCCCAACTTTGGTTGGTACATTGCTGTATTAAAAGACTTGATCAATTTAACTTTACTCCCAATGAAGAAGACATTTGGATCAACCTCAAATACCCAACTTGTCTCTCAAGCAACTAGCAACGTGATTGCGCTGGAGATTGGTAACGAATTTAAAAATCTCGCAACAAGAGTCCCATCAACCAGAGCTCCAATTTTGCAAAAAGTTGTGTTTGAGTCTATTGTAGATGCAAGAATAGTTAATACCTGTCCTGTTTTATTAAAGGATTTGTTTTGGATACTTGGAGAATTCAATTCTGAGTTTGAAACAGATGAAGAAGAAGATCAAGTTGAGCTTTTATCTAAAAAAGTCCAATTGTTCAATAAGATTGTTAGTAAGAAACAACCAGGAGGAACTTTAAACATTTCAAGTAAGTTTATTGCGTTGAACAATCCAGAAGTGTTAACTGTACTAATCCAAGCTGTTGTTAAACTTTACAGTGGAATCGTAACTGATTTTGTCAGAATTTACGGTGAAGAAAGGAATACCATAGCAAGCTCAACATTCTACCAGTTGGCATTTTATTTATATAAATTAACACAATTTCTTGGGAGTTGGGAGAAGCATTCAAATTATGAGGTTCAAGAACGAGCATTATCATGGCTTGAGTTTTTGAAACTTCTCTTGGAGGCTATGGTTGAGGATGATCATTCCGTATTGAAGAAGATGGAGGAAGAAGAGAATGAAAGCATCAAGAAGGAACAAGAGAATAAATTCAAAGGAAGTACAAGAGACTCTGAAGACTCTGAAGAGTCAGATTCAGATTCCGAAGAAGAGTCTGAATCTGATGATTCAGAAGAAGAAAGTGACGATGAAGTTGAAGAGTCACTGGAAAACGAGACCGAAGTCACTAAAGAGGTATCACATGAGGAACAAGTTCAACAATCTTCAGAACCTAAACATTTACCATCATTATTGATATTTGTTTTACCATCATTCTTCACTTCATACGCACTCAATCCGATTGCAAAGAATGCACAACGTAAAATTGCCATTCCTGATGACTTAGACCTTGAGACCGAGTTAAACGATCCACCAACTTTAATTCCAGATGATGGTACCGATGAAGAATATGAATATAACATGTACTTATCTGAAGAAGAATCACCAAGTGAAGTGTTAATCGATTTGGAGTCCAATTCCGAGTCGAAAGATACTAAACGGAAGAAAAAGCAAGAAAGATTGGAAAGGTTAAAGGACGATCCATACTATATTACATCTTCGAATACTGAAGGAACGAAAAAGAAGAAGAAGAAAAAGTCACAATTACTTCTTGAAGTATCCTCTGTTAGCGAACATGAATCGGGTCCATCTATTGTACATGTACAACCAAAGAAGAAGCCACTTCGTAAAGAAAAGGTATTAATTTTAAGTGAAGAAAGCTTTGGGAATGATGATGAACCACTGAAGCCCAAGAAGTCAACTAAGAAGGCTAAGAAGAGTGCACTTCGTATAGACTCATCTAATCTCGACAATTTTGATCTTAATTCGAGCGTTTCTGAGCCAGATGCCAAAGCTTTTGAATATGATATTGACTTGGCTGAGTTGAGAAGTAAATTAGCCGAAACTTCATTAGAAGATAGTAAAAAGAAGGAAAAGAAGAATAAAGATAAAGAGAAGACTAAGAAGAAAAAGAAGAAACCGATTGAGGGTACGGAAGGAGAGTCTGGTAGCCCACTCAAAGAAGTTTCTGGTGGAGATGGAACAAATGAAGATGCTGAAACTAATGAAAACGTTGTGAAAGAAATTAAGAAAGCAAAGAAGAAGAAAAAGAAGGCTGTAATTATAGAGTAACTTAATATGTTTAAAGCAAACATGGAAGTTTGAAGTGCTAATTATAGAAATGCATTTATGAAATTTTAAGAAATTGTAGTTGTAGCAGTAGTAGTGACTGTACTGGGATTTGTACTGAGATTTGCAGAGGGAATTTGGAACACCAAATCTGAGGAAAATGTTAGCATTTATTTTAGTTTTAAATGCTCTGTGAGTTCATCTGTATGAACTGTTTCTACGAGAGCCGTCTTTGAAAGCATATACAATATTTTCATGAAGATTAATTATTAACATTAAATTACTCTTTTAAATCTACTAAGCGAGTGTTCTCGGTGATCACTTCGACTTCGGAAGTGGTCTCTGATTCAGCTTCAGTTTCAGCTACATTCTCCAGTTCATCATCATCATCTTGAACCTCTTCCTTTTTAGCATCGCCTACAGTTTTAGAGTAGCCGATTCTCTTGAGGACCTTCAACATTTCTTCTCTGACATTGTTGGTAAAGGCAGAAACATCTTCGTTTGTTTTCAAGTGGTCAGTTGACATAGGAGGTAAGACTTCTACGGTAATTTCACCTCTGTTGAAGTTCTTTGACTTTGCGTGGAAAATAGTCGAGGTGTTGCTTACAACTACAGGAATAATAGGGATACCAGCTTGTTTTGCCAAATGGAAGGCACCCTTTTTGAATTCCAAAAGCTCCAACTTTTCTGTTGCTGATCTAGTTCCCTCTGGGAAAATGAACAAGGCACCCTTTGATTTCTTCAAGGTCAGTAACCCTTGTTCCAAGACCTTTCTAGCCTTTTCTCCTTTGCTTCTATCTAAGAAAAAGGTACCACTCAAGAACATGAACCATCCCAAGAATGGAACGTATTGAAGAGACTTCTTTCCTGTAACTGTATACCCTGGTTGGAAGACTCTACCCAAGATCAAAATGTCCAAAGCAGATTGATGGTTCGATATAACAATCGCAGGAGTATTATGCAAGTATTTCTCATTAACCATCTTAATCTTAACCCCTAACACCAGAGAAAACAGATTGTAGAATGCACGAGCAACTGTATACTGAGCATACTTAATCTTGCTCACTAAACGTAATGCAATAGATGCAATAACACCATAAATGGCACACCCAGCAATAAGCGTCCCAAATACAACAGACTTTAGAAAGAACTTGATGCTTTTAAGCACAGACATATCGTTGTTAAAGTGATATCTATAATTTTTCCCCATCTTGTCTTTGCTCGGTTTGTTAACTCTCAGTCGGTGACGACCTGTATATAATTATTCGCCTGTTGGGTCATTTACGTTAAGTATTGCTGAATGGGTTTTACTAACACCCCTCCCCCACTAAATGGAAAGGTTAAAAGTCAGAAGTTACAAGAGGGAAGTTAATTGTTTAAGGGTAGGTAGGTTTGAATTATGAAAAGTAACTTAGAACTTGGATTGGTTGTAACTTGAAGATTAAAACACGAATAGTGGAGTAAGTAATTGAATGGAGTGTTTTGTTGGGCTACTGAATGATTTGTTGAAACTGATTTAGTTTATCATTTTTCCACCCCATTTTTGGATTCTAAAGCACGTTTAATAGCTGGTTAATAATTGCTGGTTGATGGTTGATAAGTGGAGGACATATTATGGTGGGTTGGAGTTGAATTTATTTGTATTGAAGTAGTTATTAAATTGGTGATTATTGTTTTTGAATTTTTTATTATTTTTTTATCATTATTCAATTATAATTGTAAAAATATACCACGATATAGGTGTAGAGTAATGTTGTAAGTAGTAATGTTCATTGATGTGGAGTTGGAATAGTGAGTATAAACATGAACATGAGGTAATCTACAATTTATAGGTTATTTTAACATTTGAGAATTTACGACACTCAATGGGATACTCTTGTACAACGCCCAATCAAACCTAAATCTTAAGCAAATACACAGCATGAGTCCAATAAACTGGAGAAGAAGATAGTAAACGAGATCTTTATCAGATATTTTAGGCTATTACATTGAAGAATGTGATACAATTACCATGGAATGCGATATACATATAAAAATGCATTATATGGAGATATCACAATAGCTTACTGCAATAGCGTAACCTATCTACTGAGACAACCTAAGAGTTATCATTCTAACCAAAGACAGCAGTTAAGATTAACAGTTTAAAGATTCGCACCTACAATCAATGAACTCTCAACTTATATAGAAACCACTCAACGTGAGATAGCCATGTCCCCAGTGTACTAGAAGAACCTTGTTTGAAGTTGAAGGATCAGCATAAAAATTTCTCAGCTTATAAATCCTACATCCCCTAATAATACGACGTCAACGCTTAACTTCTCACCATTTCATCTTGACTACATCTTTTTGGGTGCAAAATTTCTTGTACACAAAAGCTCAACATCTTAGTAGAGTTTAAGAGCAGTACATTGTCCATAATCATCTTATTATATAATTCTGCATAAATCAGGAAGAACAAAGAACTTCAAAAGCTTTCATAGCAGTACTTGTAGACGAAGCAGGGTTTGAACCAGTAACTATTCTTCCATCAACAACAGTGAAGTCAGCCAATTCTTCTTCAGAATCGACAAATATAGCACCATTATCTTTAGCCATATCTTCCAAGAACAATAAGTTATCCTTCTTCATCTTTTCAGTCATTTTGACAGTTTCTTCGGCTTTAGTTGAGAAACCGGTGATTTTGCACCCTCTAATGAGATGCTTTTTGGATATGGGGTTGATAATAGAATCAAAAATTGCAGGGCCATGACAAACAGCTGCAACTACACCACCATTCAACCAGATATCCAACGCAATTTTCTGCAATCCTTTGGCAGTTGGATAATCATATAAAGCACCATGTCCTCCTGCCGCAAAAAAGATTTGATAGTTATTTGCATCAACATCACTTGCTTTCTTGATCTTCTTCAACGCAACATTGAAGTCCAGTTTTGGATCTGCAAAGATTTCACTATCTTCAGAAGTCAAGAACTCATGTGAATTCGAAAGCTCATCTACTCCATACTCTCCTGTTTCAGAAGTAAAATCAACGCTAATACCCCTAGAATTAAAGTATGTAAAAGGATGTAATGCTTCACTCAAGAAAACACCTCCTTTCATACCGTTGGGATACAAAACTTCTTTATAAGATGTAATTGCAATAAGAACCTTGACCATTTTTTAATGACTACAACTTACCAAGATCTATTGATGCACTTGGACCTATCATTATATAGATCTAAGGGACCCCTTAATTAATTACTCTAATCATTCAAAGGGGGGGCTTCCAAATCAGATCACTTTTTAGGTACAAGCGGTTTGTTAAAAGAAGAGACCGAGCAGGTGTGACATTCCTTAAACTACATGGATTGCGATCACTCAATTTACCAGATTCGATTATCCCTACACCTTATTTTTTTTTGACTATTTGCACCCACAGGTTAGAATCCCTTTTGCTAATTTCCCCAGAGTTTCAGGTACTTGGATCGATTCCTGTTTTTTGAAACATCTCAGAAGCTTTTAGGTGATTTTCGAGCAATGCCTTCACTTAGAGTCGAACTGGTCTTGATGGATTGGGGAAACAGGTCATGTGACCTTAACAAACCGATTATTCCGTATTGAAGATGAATGATGAAGGAAGACGAGTATGGAGAGTAAAGATAGACGAGCTACAAAGAGAACAATTGCTATCAGGTGTGTTGTTCTATCAGATCAATAGATCAACCATAACCATAGTACAAGTTTCTACATCAATTTCATATTGAATATACTTTAAAATGATTTCTGTATAAAGGTATTCTCTAAGTAGTACACTCACTTGATGTATGAGAGACAATCCAAACGAAAGACCCTCTAGTACTGGATCTTCTAAAACGCAGTCCTAACCTAATTAAAGTCAACTTAACGGTACTTCCAACCTTAAGCCTCAACAGCCTTCTTTTCCCCAGCATAGTGATGGTTCACCCATCTGAAACCCTGGCCCAATTGTGCAAGCTCATTGACAAAGTGACAACCAAACAACAAGTAGTTCTTTGGTTGCACAGCCAAAGCATACCTCATGAACACAAGCGAATAACCAATCAAAGCTCCAGTCATAGGTCCACTGATTAAATCAGGATCCTTCTTCAAATCCAATACGGCAGCAACGGGAATACCAAAGTTGGACACTGGACCCCAGAAATGCGTCGAACAGACATACTTGAACGTTTGCTTGGAGAACAAAAAGTCAGAAAACTTCTTAAAGCTGGACATTACGGGTTCTGTTGGGTTGAAGTTCTTGATTTTGATTTTTTATTTCCACTCCGATTTTTTTGGCTTGCGCTTTTTCGCAAATCTCTCCCCGCTTGTGTAGTTTTTTGGTGTAATTTGTTAGTGAGAATTGGTGAGTGTTAGTGAGAGACGAATGGATGGTTAGGAAGCTTATGGTGGTTAGGAGGATGCGATATCAGGTTGGCTAAGAATGAGAGTATAACATTAAAGAGGTCTAGAGGAGAGTGATGTGAGGGTTGATTTAGGTGAAGGTGAACAAACTGTGAGTTATGTATAAGTGACATCTCCGTGACGTCTGATAGAATTTTGAGCAGAAATCAAAGTGGAGTTCAATTAGAACTGTACTGAACTAGTTCAACTTGAGCATTTACGTTTGATCATTACATAAACAATCTTATCGATCTAAATATTGATGTGTAATAATAAGTACATCAACTATCAACTCACAATAATGTACATGTCAACTCAATAAATAATGATCAGCACTACTGCAGTCACAATATGTACAATCTGAAGTTGTCAAAATTTTGCAAACTCCGAACTTTTGCAACCATTTTCAACTATTATACTTATTATTAATTATCCAAGCTATATTCTTACTTTTAATGTTAAATCTGAATACTTATGATTGGTTGTATTTGATACAGTATTGAAATTGAAACTTAATCCCTTATAAAGAGATTATGCGAATTCTTCATACCTTTGTTGCATCCTCCTTTATTAATGAGAATTTGTCGGTATAGCATATACTTAGGATGCACCGGTTTTTTTTTAATGGAGTAAACTTCTCGTTTCAATTCTAAGGGTCAAGATGCAAAGCACCAGCGACTCAATCAATAAATAATCGTATTCTACTCACAATCTTAGCAGCTTCAATGCATTTTTATATTGCCAATAAAGTATGACTTTTCTTGAAAATCACCTGAGTTCTCATACACTAATTACATCTATTAAACTATACCAATAATATACAAAAGAATAATCAAGTTGCAAGCAAAATATTAAGATAATTATACATTCAAAGAAAGGTGGCGCCCGAAAAGTACGCCTAAACTGAGCTCAGTTCTGGTAGTCGTCATGAGGAGGATGGGAATTTGGTGAGTTTTGATGTTGTTGTTTTTGATCTTCATCTTGACTGGAAGCATTGTAGAACTGGTTCTGTTCAAAACCAGCAGGTATCGTCAAGTTTCCAATTGGTTGAGTGTACGAGATTGCCGCTGTAGGAATATTTCCTCCGTGGTTGTTTATTACAGCATTCGTTAACTCTTGAGTAGGTGCTGGCGCGAACCCGTGCTCAAATATATAGGTGCTTGCCATTCGAGGATAGTGCTGAGTGTCTTGAAGTTGGCGGTCTGTAGGTGGTGCAATATGACTATTTCTATGTGCCGTGCTTGGTGCATTCACTGGGTTCGGTTGAGGTGGTTGCTGTTGTTGCTGTTGCGGCTGCTGTTGCTGTTGCTGCTGCTGCTGCTGCTGCTGCTGTTGCTGCTGACCAGGTTGAATGTACCCAGGATTTTGCAAACCTGGGCCTTGGCTCCAACCACTGAAACCTTGATCAACAAAGACCCCTTGCACGTCAGGAACCTTGGAATCTGACGAGCTGGTGAAAGAGGCCCCCATTGTTCCGGAAGGAATTGAAGTTTCGGCAGTTTGTTGAGTTTGCACTACTGAATTTGAACTTGAAGTCGCAGTTGGATTGGGTGTTGGAGCCGGTGGCATTCTGCCTAGATTACGTACAGAATTAGGCTCTACAGGATTGAGAAAGCCTTGAACATCCTTGACCAGTGGGGGTCCATCGTCGCTGGGCGAGCTCAAAAAGTAAGGCAAGTTTTCAGGGTTAGTAATCCAGAAAGGATCATGGATACGGAACCCATAGAAGCTGTCCAATTTGGCAGATGAAGCTCCCGGTTCCTGAAAACTAGGACCCGAAGGAGGATGCTCTTGCTTCTGATATTCCAGTTCAAGGTTCATATTCATCTGCGAAGACATCTCGTCAATTGGCGAATCAAAAGAAGACACCTCGTAGTCTTGACGGGTCTTCCAGTCTTGACTCAAAGCTGTTTTTCTTCTCTTGCGCTCACTGTCCGTGTAGCTGTTCGTTTCTTGTTTCTGATAAATCATTTTAATCTGATGCAAAACCTTGTTCATCAAATAAACAATATTTGATGACCACAACTTGCTTACCAGATTAAAGATATTCGAAACACGCCTATCGACATTAAGTAATGTGTTCAAGTGCATTTCAAGATTCTTCAACACCTCGTTGTTTAAAATTGCGTCTGTTTTCTCTTCATTCTTTACGAAATCATTGAACTTGTAGTGTACCAAAGCAAATGTTACAATGATACCTTGGTAAATAAAAGAGTTCAAGAAAGGGTAGAGAGTTCTGAACAATTTTCCTATCTTAATACTAGAGTTAGGGTTCAGTGGTCCGGTTTCAGACCCAGTCGCTGTGTTCCCCGAATGGGTTTCATTATTTTCTTTGTCGTGCGGTATATAGGTCTCGTTACTATCCGCGTCCAGTAACGCGAGCGACTTTGGATCAAAGTACCTAGAGACAAACCAACTTAAAAATGCTTCAACAAACTGGTTTAACAATTCCAAAAACTTCTCGACAGAGATGACCAAACTTTTGATTATCTGTTCGTAGTCCTCGTTTTTAGAAAACTTTTTGATGAAAGGTTCTGTCAATTTAGTTTTATTGATGTGCAAGACAATAAGGTCCTTCAATAATTCGGTGCTGTCAGCTCCTTGGTTACGAGCAGTATACTCCTCTAGTAATTTGATTTCCTTGTCAAACTTACGGTTCAAATTGAGTAAATCTTGCATGGTAATTTCAATCATGAAATTCTCAATAAGCATAGAATTGGAAAGACGCAAGCACTCACTGAGCCCTATTTTAGACAAGACGTGGATATCTTCATTATCATAGTTCATAGCTGAGTTATTCAGGGTAGTGCTCTTCAATACTATCGAGTTGACTTGAATGGAAATTGGATTGGGTCTACCCAAAATTGAGCAGATTTGTCCTGCAAGGTTCTTCAAGGCAAAGAAGACTCTAAATCTGGCTGCGTCAATTTCGTCCGAATCTTCTTCTTCGTCCGAAGAGTCTCGAGATTGAGTGTCACCTGCTTTAGCTCCAGATTCAACCTCAACGTTGTCAACTTCTTCCAAGTGGTTCTTTGTCGAAGTAGCATTCACGGACCTGAATTGACCCATAACATGTAAGCCAATCGAAAAAGCTATAGAACAACAATGGAACAACATGGACCAACATTCCTCATACCGCTTTTGCAAGAAATGGTATTCGGTACAGAGGATGTATGCCTGGATAGTAATTATAGACTCATTGATCAAGTTGTGCCTCAACTTCTCAAACTTGCGGAAAAGCACCTTACCACATAAATAATTTTGGAGTTTCTCAAAATTCTTAACGTTAGCCTCCAGCAACAAGTTTAATTCGATGAAGTCTGACGGACTGAGTGGTTGAATCAGCAATAGTAAAATCATATAAAACAAAAGCAAATCGTCGTCGTTCTCCCATTCTTTGTCTTTTATTTTATGATAATTATCCAAGAAGTCGTATACCGATGTTTTGCTTATGAAGGTTGAATAGTATGGGTGTATTTCGAAGAACAGGTCGACTAACCGGTGAATAAGGAACAAGTTGAGTTTCTGTTGTTCTTGGGAAGTATCCGAGTCTGTCGTCATGTCAGGGTCGTCGAAACGGAGCAATTGGGTAAGCAAAATTGGCATTTGCTTCTTGCTCAAGCTTTGCTCTATCAAGTTCTGACTATGAGCAGGAAGTAACGATGAGTCGCGAGAGCGTTCCCAGTCCAGAGTGAACTTAGAATCAGAAGATGTCGAAGAGCTGTCGATAGCGAAGTCGTTGTAACGTAAACTCCTCTGAGGGTTAGGGGTAGAGGTCTTATTTTTAGCCTTCTGAGAATCCAGGCTGCCGTTGCTGTCCATTGTGTCGTTGTTACTTGAAGACTCATCCTTTTTCTGTTGCTTTATCGTCTCAATCATGAAGTTCAGCGACTGTGGACCATAGTACTTTTCACCTGATTCACTGGTTTCTCCGGTGATTTTTAATGCCTCTCCTTCAGTTCCTCCTTCATGTTTTTGCTCCAAGTCGGTGCTAATACCATCTTTTTGGGCTAACTGAGTAGTTAACTTGGTTACCCTTGTGTTGAGCTTGAAGATCTCCTGAAGAAGACGAGCATTCTCACTACGAATATGTTCCAATTCATTAGAGGGGGGAGGGTTGATAATGACATTTTGGATATTTTGGGCTTGCAATGCAGTTTCCTGGTGGATAGACTGATGAACTAGGCCATCTTGGGCAATTGATTGTAAGTTTGGGTGCAAGATGGTAGGTGGTAAGATTTCACGCGACTCCAAGGTTCTATAATCTTGGAATTGAGGGAACCCTGTTGGATATTGCATACTAGATCCGCTGCTTGTTGTCAGAGATCTTCCTGTGTTGGGGGTTCCCTCTTGGTTAGTGCTATCGCCATGGTTGTTGTTACTTGAGGGTTCACGACTCAGTGAAGCTACACTGATGCTAGGCAACTCAGTGGTGTGAGCGGTGAACAGAAAGGCAGTGTGATCAAGTTCCTCTTCGTTAATCTTTTTATTTCTAAAGGTGGATGGGAAATGACACGGGATCGCCCGTTTAATGCATTGATTGCAAGGCTTTTTCTTGTTGCATTTGATCTTCTTCAGTCGGCACAGCACACACGATATTGGTAGTACTTCGGACATGTTTGTTTTTTTTGACCTTGTTGAGGGTATTTGACTGTTGGTATGCTATTATTACCAGTAATCATACCCTTCTGGGGGAGTGGAATACTGTTATAAGGGTGTAATTGGTCTGAGGCTATAATTCAAACACAGACTGCCCAGAGATCTGCTTGGTAAACAGGGTCTGAAAAGGTTAAAACGCTTCTCGATCACTATCAACACTTTTTCAAACACTCTTTCAGTGTTCAAATCAACAAATTTCGATTCACCCAAAATTCGATGGTACTCGTTAAAGGGAATACTCGTTGGTGGATGCTTAACTGAAACAGAAGCAGACTAAACAGAGGCACTGAGACTATGTCCTATTCACAATTGTTTATTCAATAGGGATACATCGAAACGAGGGGAGAAAATGGACTTTATATTGAAGATTCCACAGAAGCAGACCTCGACAGAGAAGGCACGGAAATCCGTGGTATATTCCATATTGGGACAGCCAATAAAGATACATTACTTGTCCCAACACTAGCGACAGTTGGGCTTCTAAGAGGCGGCGCACTTCTCTTTCTCCAAAAACATTTACCAGCTTCAACTCCAAGTGGCCCAATCTCTAACTGTATCTGCGTGGAATCCTCACTTTATTTTTTTTGTTATAATAATATAATACATCAATTGTGCCTGTGTTTCTGTGGACTTGTATCTCGCCAGTGGGAGCCTAGAAAGTCTGGTGTACTACCGAAAGGGTACCTTGTACAACGATACAGTTGTTCTCGCCTCTTTCGCTTAACCCAAAATACCCCAGTCCACACATCTATTGATATTAAACTAAGCCGTTTCGAGCCCATTTACCCAATATAGCGTCGGAAGCGTCTCACGGAGCTAAGCCCGCATTCCCCGAAGGGACTCTCGCTTTTTCTATAGATTTTGGACCCTAATCTTTAGCCCCACAACGTAAAGATGCGATCAATCCTTATGTGATAATGTCGTCGTTATTATGCTCTTCAAGGCATTACCAATATTTTTTTTTTCCTGCCGTATCTTTAGAATTCGAGTTTGATGCATCCTCCAAAACTCCAACTCTCTTGGTAAAGATTTTTATTATGCTAAAATGGGACTACTTAATTTAACAATAGAATTTAACACAACCTGCTTGATTTTAGTCTTTCATTGAGGGTGAACAGATTATGTTTTTTTTTTATAAGGGTGTACATAGTATGTGCCTATTCTAAAGTTTTTTTTTGAATCTGATCACCCCTCAAGACTGATGATGTGGTTGGATACATCGATGTTCTTGGATATTGTATGAGGAGGGGAGAACTTTCGCACGGTTAGGGTAAATGAAAGAAAGATGGTACCTACTATGCTTGCTGCACCAAAAACAAACCAAAGGCCTAAAGAAGTCATATTCTTAATGTCGAATACTGCCTCGTTAGATAGAATCAATCTACCTGATGCTTGACTAGTCCCTTACAATCTTGTATCTTTTACTATTTTTTGTCTGAGCTTTGTCTGTTGATGTATGGATTTTTTTAATGAGAGACGTAAATTGAAATCGATAATTTTCGATGAGGATTTTGAGAATTAAAAGATGAACTTCAACTATGGTCCTCCACCGCCACCACCAACGACTCAACAGACTTCTGGAGATGATATAGATAGAGGAATAGGTAATTATAATGAGTTATTGGATTTACCTACACATCTTCCCAATCATATACCTGAGAAAACGCCACCACCAGTAAAGGTTACTTCTGGCCCTATTAAAAAGCAAGAACCGATTTTCATAGAAGGAACCAATATTACACTCCAAACAGAAGAAGATATCGCCAATTGGATTGCAGAACGTAGAAAGAAATGGCCCACTAGAAAGAATGTCGAAGATAAGAAGCAAAATGAGCAGCATCAAAAGAAGAGACCTGCTGATGATCCACCTTCAACCAATGCAAAACGACCTAAGAACGTCTGCAGATTCTTCCAACAACACGGAAGATGTAAGTTTGGTAACAAATGTAAAAATCTTCATGAAACAGGTCAAACTCGTCGCACAACTACAGTCGACTCAAACCATTACTTGAAACATGTCAATGGAATAGAAGTTAAGATCCCAAAGTTATACACAAAAAGCAGCCACGATTCGTTATTTCGAAACTTGGTGCAACGGGATCAATATGAACATGAAAATAGACTTG
Organism: Kodamaea kaohsiungensis (nom. inval.); assembly: GCA_030558205.1. Taxonomy (NCBI): domain Eukaryota; kingdom Fungi; phylum Ascomycota; class Pichiomycetes; order Serinales; family Debaryomycetaceae; genus Kodamaea; species Kodamaea kaohsiungensis (nom. inval.). Next base: position 35,435 of record JAJMRZ010000045.1, on the reverse strand, counting down.
TACTTGAGTTTATTGAGTACTTAGGGAAAGAAAATATGATATCACATCTGGTAGAAGGAGAATCATAGAGGTGAAAACAGCATCCAATATCCTGGCTGCGATAGCACATGTAAAGATAAAGTTAGGATTAATGGGAAATTACTATGTGGTAACAAGGAACATCTAGGACAGCATTTTATGAACGAAAGCTAATGTTATGTTACTTTAATAAACTCCTACTTTGTAACTTCTTCAACATTAGAAATCAAACAAAAACAGAAATAGAACGAATAGACGCAAATGAATTCTTCATATTGATTCGTACATTGTTCTAACTATACATGTACACATATTGTTCTTCTCTTAGACTATTGTTTCAGTCTATCTAGCCTAGATTCGTTACAATTTTTTGATCAACAATTCTTCCTCAATTAATATTATTACACCTTTAATGATCAGGAAGTACTTAGTAAAGTATTGAGTGTTCGATAGAACTCACCATCTTAAACTCCTCGTATTTCGGAAATGTATCTGAGACTCCGAGAGCGATCCTTAAAGCTTAAATACTGTAACATTGAGCGCACATTGAAGAAAGAAATGCATTAATACACATCTTGTCTTTTTAAAATATTACATGACAAGTACATTATAAAAGTTTTGTCGATTTTGTTCTAGTACTCTTCATATCGAGACTCTTTTGAATACCTAATTTTATCTAATACATATCTCCGTCATAAACCTTAGCTGCGTCGAAAACTATACTGCATTGTTGGGCAATTTCTCCTAATTTTCCAATGACAATCTCATTTCCTTTTCCAAATCCGTAGATCGAGTACTTGAGTCCCACTTCACGACAAAAATCAATCACATAGGGTTGTACGCGTCTGAAGTTATGTCTTGGGATACGAGGAAATAAGTGGTGGATCGCCTGGAATTGCAAACCTCCATGGAAAAAGTCTAACCATTCGGGACAATCGACATCCATGGTGGTTCTAATCTGTCTCAGAGGAAACGACTCACTTACTCCAAGGTCAGCTGTCGACATAGCAAAATGGGAAAGAGTGATCTGGACGTGCACCAACATAGTTGCGACGTGGCTCACCATTACAAACATCCATTTATTACCTGTTCCCTCGATGCTCTGGTACACAACCAAGTAAAAGTACCAGTAGAAAAAAAAGGAGAGCCCTACAAGTTCGAAGTATCTGAACCAAGCTGCTTTTCCCTGGCGAGGGCCCAAACCTGCAATCAAGTGGGTCCACGATTCCACATATAAGTTGAAGCGGCCAAAACACAAGATGGGATAGTAGAGGAAATGTTGGAATGGAATAAATGTTTTCGCAGCCTTGTCCATCCATAACATGCGGGCTTTGTAAGTCAGGTACACATCGTCAAATAAGCGAACGCTGACGGCAAAAAATGGCAAGTGCTGAATATCTGGATCATGTACAGGGTCGTTTGTGATTAAATGGTGGACATTATGATTACGTTTCCACCACCCCAAACTCAATCCACCAAACCAGTCGGCTATAACCATGCCAAATAAGTTGTCAATTTGGTAATTGTGTGTAATTGAAACATGGCCTGCGTCGTGTGCAATAAACGTCATCTGGTGCCATGCTATCCCCATGAAGAGAGCACTCAAGAAATAGTACTTGAGTTTCATGAAGGAGAATGAAAACAAGAATAAGTCCACTATTTTCACTACTTCTCTCACGTAGTCTGAGTAGTTACATTTGTAGAATCCTTTGCTTATGACAACCTTATGCAATTCGTTATACTTTTCACGGAGGTAGTCTTGGGTCTTGTAGTCTAAAGACGGCACCTCGTTCAAGATTTCATGAGTCAACTTGTTGTCATAGTTCTTAGCTGACAACTTGGGGTCTACAATCGTATCTTCGATGGGGAATAATGTATCTCTGTTTTTCAGAGTGATAAGCATTTCTTGTGGAACCACAGGAACAACATTCCCTGCAGGGTATCCCATACCCTTGTAGGGTTTGCTGACTACTGTGACCAGTGAATCAAGTGAACTGTCTGAATCATCAACCTTATTTGCGGAAGTTTTATAGTAAAGTGCACCTTGGATTGGCGGGAGCATGTTGTCCCAGTGATAATCAATGCTACCAATAGTCCACTTGGTGAAAATGGCTACCGTTTCATCACTATGATATGCATTCATCTCGTCAGTTGCATCGCGTCCAATCATATGAAACACAGCTGTATCTCCACCAGGATGCTTGCGAATCCACGACGTAAGATTAAGCACATGATTCTTGTATATCACAATGGCTTTACCATCTGCAATCAAGTCTGATATCTCACTGCGCAGTAAGATCTTATTCGAAGCCATGACAAGCAGTAAAGAAGAAGTTACGTATCCCTAAAATAGCTTTTTTCACTCGTTTTAAAGATTCTTTTTAGTATAGGGGAAATTGCTCAAAAGTGGAGTGAAGGCGTTGGTGGCGGAGTCGTTCAATGTTGACATGTGTTAGTTCTAGTTGATCGTACCATACTGGAGATACGTTCTATATGTTTTTAATGTTTGTGAAGTTAGGAGTAAGCACTTTTATATACTGCTACATTTATGTTTGTAAATAATTTGCAACCAAAAATCTTTATTTTGGTGATAATTTAAATGGAAGGGACGCAGGTGATGAACAGGTGACAATAATAAATTGGCCCATTAACCAATCAACGTCTTTATGTTTGAATACAAGACATTTAATAGGTGAAGCCTATTATTCTAGGTTAATCAGACACACTTTTTTGAATGTTCATGTTCACATACTTACAATCTACTTCTAATCAATAGTCAAGGACGTCCTGACTTCTCAACTCCATTTCCTACTTTAAGAGTGCACACTCAATACGACGATCACCATTTAGGAAGATTTTGCACCCAAATCTATGCTTCTTAATGTCAATCCACCAAAATTGAAACCTATACCCTTACATCACTCAAAACCTCACTCACAACCGCACTCAAAACCTCACTCACAACCTCAATCACCCAAATCTAGATTTATACTTTAAGAATCCTTGAACATGTACAGATTGCAAAATACATCCACTACTCCAAACCTTGCCTGTTCTGGTATCTCGAGGTATGTACAAATTAATCTCACCCTACAAAACGAAATTTCTCAAGAACCCTAACCCATTTATGATCATTACTTAATATGCTTTAAGGATTCAGGGACATACCCCTTAGTTTAATAGCGACAAAGGGTGTCGATTTCTCTCGGTAGTCATCCGTTTATCTCGTCTATCCCTGTCTCTCATGCTTCCTGCGGAGTGCTGAAAAATAACCGTTGATATTTTTTTACACTGTGTTTTATTTGGTAATGCCTATAGATTAATTGGCTTCGGTTGGTAGAACCAATATAGGTTTATACTCCCTGTATTTGTGAAACAGTGGCTGAATCAATGGTGGAACTAAAGAGTGTAGAAAAAAAAGCATTGTGAATTGTTATTAGGTATGGTCTTAAGAGTCTAGAAAGTCTAAACCCTGTACAGTTTTATTAGTTGTTATATGAACTTTTGCAACTGTGAAGAATAGTGCTCTCGTGAACTAAAAAGTTACGATCTTCTTCAATTTTATGATTACAATGTCAATACTCTCACAATCTACCCATTTATAAATCAATCTACATCACTTGTGTCGAATTAATCCATTCCTTCTACATTTTTGTTAAATCATTGGTTATTAAAATTCTACTCAAAAACTCTAAATTAACTATTAGTATGAAGAAACACCGCTCTGCATCCATGAAACGGAAAATGCCTAATAGATGCAGATGCGCTTATTCTATCGCAAAACCAAAAATCTATTAGTTGTTAGAATAAGCTATTTCACGAACAACCTGAGGTTAGTATAGTTTTCATGCTACAGTTTGCAACAGAACTTATTTTAATGAGTTCTCTAGTGGCACTGATAATTCTAGCCAAAACTCGTAACAGCATTTATTTTAATGAGTCTATAGAGACACTGCTAATTCTTGCCAAAGCTCTTGTTCAACAATTCATATGCAATTGGAATCACAATTGGAACGAAAAAGTTATCGTTCATGGACGATGTTCCTTCCAATACTCCAGCAAGTAATGTAGCCACGAATATATTTTCCCAACTCTTGACACTAACATACGTAGATGGGTACTTGTAACTATTGTAGTAGTCCACGGCAGCAAGACCTGCGACAGTTGTTGCAAGGAAAGTCAAACTGCCTTGTACCGACTTGTGACCACCCTTCCATTTAAGTGAACCGAACTTTCTGCCAACTATCAGAGCAGCAGAGTCTCCCAAGCCAAGCGCAACGATACCCATGAATCTGATAATCGTGAATTGAGATTTGTTTTGAATGTAGTCATACAAGATAGGGATTGTGATTCCGACATTCAAGTAAATATAGGACAAGTTCAATGGACCTTCCAAGTCTTTAGTGTCTTGGAATTTCTTTAATGATTGATGTAAATAGTTTCCAAGAGGAGTGTATTTGTTGTATCTGAGCAATTCAACACCAATGAAGACCACACTCAGACCTAACAAGCTGATTAAAGCAAGCTCAGTGTTTTCAGCAAGGATTCTAGAATCAAAAAGAAGAACCGCAAGAACGACAAAGTGCCACACTTTTCTTCTCAAGTTAAGAGACACCAAGTGAGCACCACTGAATACAACAGGAATGGCCACAGCAAGGATAGCGCCCCATACTGCAACAAAGTAGAATCTATCTTCATGGTTGAAGATGTATTCGTAAATCCAAACAACTGCGTTGTCGGCTTCCAAGACTGGCTTTAATTGGTAGTTGGTTAAGAAGTAAAATCCAGTAACAAAGCCAGCAGTAACAGCAATAGAAGGTAAGACATTGAGGACAGGATATGCAAGCAAACTCATAACTATTAAACTGATTAATAACTTCTGAACAATCTGAATAGGTAAAGCACCACCATCATTTCCAGTCAAAGCCTTGTTGTATAAAATGTTGATAATGATAATTACAACTAGCTGAATTTCGGCTCTCTTGAAACTTTGCGTCTTGCCATCATTAATATAGTTTAAGGCAAAGCTTAATAACGTGAAGACGATGGCGACTTGAGCGAATTCAAAAGTAGTGAAATTAGTATCTTCATTGTAGATTTCGAAAAACATCACACTGGACAAGAGTTTGAACAAGGGGTTCAACCTATCAATAACGAAGTAGTTGAAGGACAAATTAGCCAAGAAGAAGTAAGAGTTAGACTCATAATGTAACACTTGAACTAACAAAGGGAGAATAGCACTATAGATATATTCAAACTCAGGGAACTCCATGTCAGCAACGCCTGCTCTAGAGTCTCTCCAATAAGAGAACCCTAAACCTATAATAACGGCCAAGGCATTGAAACCAACAGTAGGAACAATCTCGTTGAACTGATAAAAGTTGTCCCTACTCAAGTAAATAATCTCAAGCATGTACAAGAAGCACAAGATCTGGCAGAACTTCAAGAAATCCATAGTATCGTTGAGGAAATCTTGGACAGTATAGATGATCTTGACCAACCACATCAGATCCTTGTAATCATCGTCACGATTAAAGCTTACGTCCTCGTCATCAGGAACTTGAGTTGTTGTATGAATATCAGCCACTGGCTCTGGTTGAAATTCTTCTGGGTCGACATTTCTGAAGATACTAGCAGTAGATCTACTCTGAGCAGAGTCCAGAGAAGTAGTACCTTTGGAGTTCCTACTACGGGAAGTATTCTTAGCTGGCATTGTACGAGCTTAAATGGACTGATTGAACAAGTGAATAAATTGAACTAAATGCAGGTTTTTTTGACCAACATCTCGAAGATGTAATAGATGGAGAAATAGGACACAAGTGAGATTAGATTCAAGGCGAATGGAGAGATATCGAAGTGGGACAAAATGGGTGCACGGCTTTTTGATAGAGTGACATTTGGTGGTGGTTGGAAGGTGGGTGTTGTGAGAGTGTAGGTTAAATATGAGAAATGGTTGATTAGTGGATGAGAAAGATGAGAACTGGGTGGGAACTGGGTGGGAATGGGGTGCAAATGGAGTAAAGTAATATTTAAGGTGCCTTGAGGTCGGTAGATTCAATAGACGTGATAAATAATAGAGCTGAAATTTTGAGAGTAAGGATAATGAAATAGAAGGAGACTTTCAAAAGATGAAGAGATGGAGTAAAACAACATTCAATATGAATGGTGACATTGATTTTATGCACCTTTGCAACTCCATATTTGAAGCCTCCATTCTTTTAATTTTCGGTATTTTATTTTGACAGTTGGGTGCAAAATTGTAGACCATGAAATTTCAGGAAGAGATGATGGGTGTGAAAATATATGAGATTACTAATGAACAAGCTAGTAGTCATATTTTTGTATTACTGGATACATTCCTAGATAGCAGTGGTTGCGTTTGTACACACCGGTGATTGCACCTCTTGACTTATCATAACTCTTGGAGCAGAAAATGTGTAAGACGATAAATGAACAAGATGTCAGTAGTATAAAACTGAAGTTAGTAAAGAAAACGACGAAACTAAAGTCAAAGGTCAATTTGTAAGCTTTGTGAGACAAGGACCAGTTTAACCAGTTTGACCAGCTTGGTTCGATACCTTAAACCAATCGATGCACCACTCACTTCACCCAGCACAACGAGAAACAACAAAAATAAATCACTGATCAGTGTACATCAACAAGATGAACCTTTACTAAAATGACAATCCTAAGACGCAAAGTACCTACAATTGAAACACTATAGTTATTTCTTCCCCACCTTTCTTATTTCTCAAGCTAAGTAACAATCTTCCATAGATTTAATGTACATCCCAAATATTTCCATTAATATCCATCTGCTTTCAAATCCTAACATTTAAGTGATGTATTCAACCTATTTATAAACTATACATCTAGCTAGATCCTTCCTCTCCTCCTCTTCAACTATACTTCCCACCACATACCATTCTACACTCATCACATTCCTCACAAAAGTTCTATACAAAAACACGTCCGAAAAACGCGTCCAAACTAAAATCAACCACACACTCATGTATATCAAGAGAATCATAATCCAGGGTTTCAAGACCTATAAGAATACGACCCTGATCGATCTTCTCTCTCCTCATCATAACGTTGTTGTTGGGAGAAATGGTTCAGGTAAATCCAACTTTTTCGCTGCCATTCGTTTCGTTTTATCAGATGCTTATACTCATATGACAAGAGAAGAAAGACAAGGGTTGATCCATGAAGGGTCCGGTACTGTGATGTCCGCTTACGTGGAAATTGTTTTTGATAACACTGATGGGAGGTTTCCTATTAATAAGACTGAGATTTCCATCAGACGTACAATTGGTCTTAAAAAGGACGATTATTCAATGGATGGAAAGTCTGCCACCAGATCAGATATTATGAACTTACTTGAGAGTGCCGGCTTTTCTCGCTCTAACCCTTACTATATCGTCCCACAAGGAAGAATCACAAGTTTAACTAACTCTAAAGATGCAGAAAGACTCACATTATTGAAAGAGGTGAGTGGAGCTACAGTCTTTGAAAACAAACTCAAAGAATCGATGAAAGAAATGAACAACTCTAACTATAAATTGGAAAGAATTGACGAAACTTTGAACTCAATAGACGAAAGATTATCTGACTTACAAATCGAATCTGCGGATTTGAAAGACTTTCAACAATTTGAAAAGAAGAAGAAGATCTTGGAATACAACTTATTTGACAGAGAATTCCACAAGTTAAATGAACAGATCGAAGACTTGGAAGAAAAATATGCTCGCAGCTTGGCGGAATCACAAGACGACTTGAAAGATTTAGACAGCCGTGAACTGTTGTGCCAACAACTTGTAGAAACAATCAACAATTTGAAAGTCTCATTGAAAATTGCAAAGTTAGAAAGGGAACAAAACGATTTAGAGTTTACTCAGCTTTTGAAAGCTAGATCAGATAAAGAAATCGTATTGAATGAGTCGAAGTTGAGATTGGAGAACTCCAACGAAAAGTCACTGACTTTAACAGCTTCAATTAACCAGTATGCTTCGTTGGTGCGACAAAACGAGTCTAAAATCGAGCAATTCAGACCTGAGCTTGTAGAGCTCCAAGAGAAAGAATCAAAATACAAAGAACTGCTCTCTAAGTTAACTACCAACCAAAGAGCCATCTACTCAAAACAATCACGTTTCCAGAAGTTCAGCAGCAAAGCCGAAAGAGATCAATGGTTGGGAACAGAAATCACGAAAATCAAGAACTTGATAAAGTCCAAAGATATGGAGGTGAAACAGATTGGCTTAGATATTAAAACACACCAATCTAACCAACAAGAAATCGAGTTACTGGTCAAGAAATTAGATCAAGAACTTGCCACTGGTAACCAATCTAAAGAATTGAGAACATTGATTGGTGAACTTAAGAGTAAATTCACAGAACTTACGGATGAAAGAAAGAACTTGTGGCGTAACGAAATCAGATTCAAAAGTATCCATGATTCGATTGCAAGTGAATTGTCTCAAGCAACGAACACAGTCAATCAGACCATGGACAGAGCACAAGCGAGAGGCCTTGCTTCTATTAAGGTAATTGCAGCTAAGTTGAATTTGAGCAACAACGTTTACGGACCGTTGATCGATTTGATTGGAGTCAGCGACAAGTATAAGATAGCCACCGAAGTCATTGCTGGTAGTTCGCTCTTCCATGTCGTTGTCGACACCGACCAGACTGCTTCATTGATAATGCAGGAGTTGGTGCGTACTAAGGGAGGCAGAGTGACCTTTGTTCCTCTCAACAGAATCCAGCAGCAGCCAGAGATAGAATACCCTGACAGCTCAGAGTATCAGTGTGTTCCGTTAATCAAGAAGTTGAGATTTGACGATGCCACAGTTGGCAAAGCAGTCCGTCAAGTCTTTGGAAAAGTAATCGTTTGTCATGACTTACAAGTTGGTATCGAACTTGCCAAAAGGTACAAGTTGTCTGCAATTACCTTGGATGGAGATAGATCTGACTTAAAGGGTGTTATAACAGGTGGTTTCAGAGACTACAAAAAGAGCAAAATTGATTTGATCAAACTCCAGAACAAGAAGCGCAAAGATTTGGTGAAGGCTGAGGTTGAATTGAGAGAATGCACAGGAAAGATTGAGCAGTTGTCACAAGAGATTACTGCGGTCAATAGCGAACTTCAATTGAATGTGCGTGACTTGGACAAACAACAGCAGTTACAGGAACCAAAACGTATCGAGCATTCTAAGTTAATCAACAAGAAATTTAACTTGGAACAAGACCTCAACACATTCCGTTTACGATTCGATGCCCAAAAATCTGTTAGAGACAACTATGCCATTAATTTGAAGCAGTACGAGCAAGAGTTGGACTCGAGTTTCACTGACCAATTGAGCGAACAAGAAACAAGTCAATTGGAGCAGCTTAACAAGGACATCTCACTGGTAGAAAATGATTTGGACTTGGTGGTTACCAAATTGGCTGAAGTGGAAACCAACATTTCTAGCTACGAGTCCGAGTTGAATAATAACTATCGTCCTCAATTAATCAAATTGAAACAAGAATTTGAAAGTATAACAGTTGGAGGTGATTCTGATATCGGGGAGTTGGAAGAGCAGCTTGAGACTTTAAACATTCAATTGGATACAGTCGAAGCAAAGACACAACGTGCAGGTGACGAATTTAACAGTCTCAGTGAAGAAATTGCCAAGAGTGAACAGACACTCAAGCAGTCCAACGATAGACAGCTTACAGCGATTAAGAAATTAGACAAGTTTTCCAAGGTTTCTGAAAAGACCTTGAACAAGAAGTCGATAATGGCAAATAGACGTGAGGAGGTCAATAAGAAGATCCGTGAATTGGGAGTGTTACCAGAAGAGGCATTCCAACAATCCAACTATGACCAATACGACTCCAACGAGTTACTTCAGCAGTTGAATAAAGTCAATGAAGGATTACTGAAGTATTCACATATTAACAAAAAGGCTATTGAGCAGTATACCACCTTCACTAGACAGCGAGACGATTTGTTTAAGAGAAGAGAGGAGTTAACCGAGTCACATGAGTCGATTGAGAGTTTAATAAAGAATCTCAAGTTGCAAAAGACGAATGCGATCCAAAAGAGTTTTAAACAAGTTGCTAAAAGTTTCAATGAGATTTTTGAGAAATTAGTTCCACTAGGAATCGGAAACCTTATCATGCAGAAGCGTGAAGATGGCGAAGCCGGGGGGAATGAAGAAGAAGAGATAGATAACTATATCGGGGTTGGGATTTCAGTGTCATTCAACTCGAAGGATGACGAGCAACAGCGGATCGAACAACTATCTGGGGGTCAAAAGTCACTTTGTGCTATTGCTCTAATTTTAGCCATTCAAATGTGCGACCCTGCACCCTTTTATCTATTTGATGAAATCGATGCCAACCTTGACACGCAATATAGGACCGCAGTGGCCGGAATGATCAACTTACTTTCCAGGGGTGCGCAGTTCATTTGCACCACGTTCCGGCCGGAAATGCTCCAGGTGGCCGATAAGTTTTACGGTGTTATGTTTGCGAATAAAGTAAGCAGTGTTTCTGAAATCCACAAGGACCAGGCCATGTCGTTTATAGAAGGCCAGCTGCATCGTTGAGGGGCAGTGCAATCGTTGATCTGTGATGGCCACACGTGACATTTTGATGGGCCGAGTTTGTGACTGAGAATTATTTTTCTGGAAGGTTGAAAGAGGCTTACGAGGAATTCGTGATATGTGTCCAGAGGAGAGTAAGAGGAAGGCCGCAGGGTGAGTTCTATGATATATGTAGTTGCAATAATGTAGTATCATAAATGTTAAGAAAAAGACGAAATCACGAAATAGAATGCGCAACAAGACGAAAGTAAGACGAGATTAGATTGGTAAATAAGCTATTATCAATAATTAGGTAACATAGAGAGATGTTGTTATTGAAGTAGAGTAAAGAACACCTCTAAACCTGTACACCAATGAGGCAATTTTCTCAATTGAGTGGTCTAGGTGCGAGCCAGTCGTGGACTGTGCCTATGCGAAAACTATAGCCTCAACATGTTCTGCAATAATAAAAAACAAACGGGATATCACAAAATTAGCACCTTGAAACTCGTATATAAAGTTAGAGCCCGCACGTTTTTTTTCTTTCGACAATTAGTTTTTTGATTTAGTTACAATGGTATGTAGTGGATGGCCTATATGGAGACTGTGTGAGCTGTGTGTTTGATTTTGTTGATGTGTGATATCAAGAGAGTTTTGCCTTTTTTTTTGTTGGCATGAAACGGTTTCAATTGGTTTGAATGGTGTATGTGACAGATAATCATAACATGTTATCATCAGACATGTGATTTTACTCTCAATAATTGTTCAAATGCCCTTGGAATTGAGTCAATTACTACTGACATGATCAGAGAGATGATCTATTGTCAAGATACACACAACGAATGAAGATCTTGATGGTATCTCATCACAATGAGTTGTCATCCAAGATGATACGGCTTCCCGAATAGGAATTTTTTTTGTTGTCGGATACTAACGATGTAATAGAACCAACAATACCAACAAGGCCCACCACAAGGTGGTTACTACCAACAAGGTCCACCACAAGGAGGATACTACCAACAACAACAACAACCTATGTACGTCCAACAACAACCACAGAAGAGTGGAGGAGGAGGATGTTGCTCCGCCTTCTGCGGTACCTGTTGTGCCATTTTGTGCTGTTGTTGTGCTGAAGACTGTCTTGAAATGATGTGTTAGAATTGGCAACTGGAATGACTACTGCTGGATGTAGATGCTGTGAACCAACTAGTGGACACGGGATGAGAGGATAGTTTTGGACTGTACTAGCCAAGGCCTGCCAAGGCAAGGTTGCCCTTACAATGGATGCCTCACAATACATGTAGATGGAAATATACACATTAATGAAGAGAAAAGAATTTATTACACGTAGTCTATTTAATATTTGAATGTTCAGTTTAGTTTGCTCAGGGAGACTAGCCTAGGGGCCTATGTTGTTATGCTTGAGAAGCAGATGCGCATGCTCCACAAGTTAATATCAACATTAAGGTACCAATCTGGTCTTGGTCAGATCTGGTGCAGTTTCCCTTACAACAACCAAAGCAACCTAAACAATCAGTACAGCAATCACTACATTGCAGTGACTCAGCCTTGAGTGGCTGCGAGATATCGGATTCCTGGACGGACTCCTCTGACGAAGCAGAGTACCTTGGAGGGTTTGTCTGAGGATATGACATATTATGTAAATGAAAGAAAATGGTACATGGAATTACTACTCTAATGGGAAAATTGAAGCAGGCAGTGTTACACGTGTTAGTGATTCAGGTGTTTTATGTCCTATAAACACCGTTATAATTGTGGAGATTAAAGCGGAGTATCAAAATCTGATCTGATGAATAGTGAAGTAATCAAAAGTAATTACATGGCTGCCAAAGCTATAAAACCGGTTTGTAAACACGTCACTTTCAATATTCGTGTTGAAAATTAACTCATGTTTACATTATTAAGACGGCTGAAAAATGCTTCTCATTCTGTGTACTATTGGTCAGGGATTCTAAAAATTAATGTGTAATCATCAGTTTTTGTAAACCTTACTTGGTATCTTTACTTGTTGTCTTGTAGATACTTGGTTGCCATCTTAATTTATACCTTCCGAGTATTATCTTCAAATTGTTGGCATAATAATTATATTAATTTAACTTCCTTGTCACCATAGATAAATCTTGGACGTTCTCACACTTGAATGATTGTGCCTTAAATATAAATTTCTTAACTATTTGGTGCCTTCTGTTCATTGTTTTCTACATTCTCGAACTCTCATTATTTATTACTATACTTCACAGTTCCTCAATTACTTCTTCTTCTTTTGCGAGGTAGAGTTCTTTGGCAACTCCTTCACATAAGGAATGAACTCAGGCTCACCAGGAATGTACTTTCTCAACACCTCAGGGATGACCAATCCGTCTTCCTTTTGGTAGTTCTCCAAAATACAACACAAGGCTCTTTGGGTGGCCGACAAGGTCGAGTTCAAGCAGTGCACGTACTTCTTCTCCAATTGGTTTTGTTGCTTGATTCCACATCTGATTTCCAAGTTACGTGATTGGTAGTCAGTACAGTTCGAGCACGAAACCAATTCCTTGTATTCCTTTTGGAATGGGAACCATGCTTCCAAGTCGTACTTCTTGGCAGCAGCATTGTTCAATTCACCAGAAACAATACCCACAACTCTGTATGGCAAGCCCAACGACTTGTAGAATTCTTCAGATAAACCGATCATTCTGTCAAATTCAGCCCAAGACTTTTCAGGCTCAGTCAATACAAACTGCTCAATCTTTTCGAATGCATGGACTCTGAAAATACCCCATGCGTCTTTACCGTGAGAACCTGCTTCTCTTCTGAAACACGAAGAGTAACCAGCGTATCTGACAGGTAATTGTTCTTGTGGTGACTCGAACCATTCACCAGCGTGGTAAGCGGAGATTGGTTGTTCAGAAGTGGCAATCAAGTACTTCTCATCTTCACCATCAATAACCTTGTACAATTCTTCGTCAAACTGCGATAATTGGGCAGTCTTGGCCATGACGTCTTTGTTCATCATGACTGGAGCTTGCAATGGAGTGTAACCGTTCTTGGCCAAGAACGACAAACCATAGTTGATCAAGGCTTGGTTCAAGAAAACACCGTAGTTTCTCAAGAAGTAACCACGGTGACCAACGATACGGACACCTCTTTCAGGGTCGTAACCGTCCAATCTCAACAAGATCTCGTGGTGTGACAAGGTGGCTGGAGCGTTGGTGGCAGCAGCAACCTCAGCAACCTCATAGCCATCAGGGGCCCATGTGCGGACCAACTCGTTGTTGTCCTCATCGTTGGAAACGACAACAGATTCGTGAACAAGATTACCAACAGTGTTAACCTTGACACGTAAAGCATTGTCAGCACTCTGTTCACGGTCAACAATGGCCTTCTTTTCGTCATTCAACTTGTCCTTCTCGGCAAGCAAAGCAGAAGCATCCTCTTTAGCCTTAAACTTCTGGCCAATCTGCTTCTGGACAGCGTTGATAGCCTTGTTCTTTTCATCCAACTCGAAACGAATCTTGGTCCACTGGCTATAGTCCGAAATAATCTCGTCCACAAGCTCAACAGAGTCACCTCTCTTCTTCTGCGACTCCTTGATCTTGTCTGGTTCTCCACCCTTCTCTACAAGGAAATAGTTGATATCTAACATTGTTGTCTTGAAAAATTTTACTCTCTATTTTTTTACGTGTAAACATTATTGAAACAACTCGTGAGAGACTGGACACGACAACAACGCGACATGACGATAAGGTGATGAGAGGAGAGTGAAAAATCGGGTTGTCTAATGCATGGATGTTGAAAGGAATACGCTGAGATGGTTTTTGTAGAGCTTGTTTCTCTTGTAAGTTACTTGTAATGACATTTAGTTAAGGATGACTCAATTGAAATTTTACGTTAATGATGAGGAACTAAAGTCACACAACTTTATAATTTATGATAACAGAGATGTTTCCAATGCCCTTATAAACATTATGTTTGGCTGCAATTTCATTTAATTATGAAAAGCTATAATCAATAATTTATCTTAGAATTATTCAATGATAATTTGGTATTGTAGAGTTAATGATAGTTGTAGAAATAGGTGTATATCAACCCACCAAAATGTTGATAACTCAAAATCCACCTCATAGTTATACTGGTTATTAAAGTTCAGATTCGCTTCAAGTATTTATTGGAGTATAGAATACTTATGTATTTATTGGTCTCATAGTGCAACCTCTACCACTATAATCATACATAATATCTAACTCAATATCAAATCTTTATATCTCCCACCAAAAGGATCTACAAATATATTTCTAGTCAATGCAGTCTCTCCTTTTAGACAGAAAACTAGGTCTACTAAATGAATTGGAATTCAGTGCGACGCTCACAGAATCATACTATTCATTACTACGAGAGAATGCGAAGCGTACATTCCCATCCAATTGCCATTCCAATGCAAGCGTAAACTCCATGAGTATAGAACGCGATTATCAATTCTTGTTAAGTGGGTGTGCTGACTCAAGCATTAAACTTTGGGATCTACAATCTGAAGAACAGGAGAATTTCGTCAATGTTGCTACGGTCCCGCGTAAGTCAGCTCATGAATTCGGTGTATCTAGTATAGAGTGGTGGCCACATGATACTGGGTTATTCGTCACTGGGTCGTTTGATTACACCGTGAAGGCTTGGGACACTAACGAATTGACCCCTGTACACACCTTTGATATGGAACAGAGAGTTTACCTGACTCATATCAACAGTGACGGGATCGTTGCTGTTGCAAGCGACCAACCGTTCATCAGGTTACTTGATCTACTGAGCTCTGCAAGCGCACACACGCTCCTGGGTCACAAGGGAAAAACCTTGTGCGTTCAATGGCACCCCAAAAACCAAAATATACTCGCTCTGGGTGGTTACGACGGAGAGGTCAAAGTTTGGGACACTAGGCGACTGGACAGTTGCTTGTGCCGTCTAGATATGCTCGTGACAAACAACACGTCTGCTACACATGCAAATAACCTTAAAATGGCCTCGGTGAAGGCACATCTGGCACCAGTCAACGGCATTGCATGGGACGAATTGGGTACTACCTTATACACAACAGCCAACGACGACAAAATTAGGGTATGGGACATGTTTGGCACACACTTACCTGTCAATAAACTTATCAACTTTGGTCCACTTACTAGAAACAAATATCCACAGCACATTCCTTTAGTACTTAGCAGGCGACACGAGCTGGAACTTCAGTATATTTTATTCCCATCAGATAATGGAGATGTGTTTGTTTTCAGAACTGTTGATGGTAAGATGGTTTCACGTTTAAGCCCCAGCGGAGGAAGATTGGGAAGAACTACGCTGGTCGTAGCAGGGGGAAATGCAGCAACTTATTATTGCGGAACCGTAGATGGAGAAATTATTACTTGGGAGCCTATATGGGAAAATCCTGAAATAGAAGACGTTGTTGATGAAGAGGAAGCGAGAGAGACGGAGAGAAAGTATAACTTGAGATTGGCTGAGGAGGCAAGAGAAATAACGCGTGCAAACGCATTGCCGAATTGGAGTGGATCTTGAACCTGAGTTTTTGATTGACGGTACCACACTGAAGCTCCAGCCTGACTAAACAAGGAATCTTAAACACCGTTTCTCACCCAGAAACATGTTCCAGTTCATGCATTTTTTTCACCATTAATATAAATATATAGATTTAATTGCTGCAAAATTTTCACCATTTCCATTAATATCTCTTGCAATTTTTGTCAAAGACAACAGTTAGGGAATCTTCAATCTGATTGCTATTGAAATACTCATCCTAGGACTTAAAGAGTGAATTAAACTCATTTCTATTTTGAACCTTAATTGCAAATCCCAATTGGGTTCTGTCACATTGAAATGAGTTAGCTGATAACACAAGAAGACAGTTTCTAGTGAGTTTCAGCCTAGTTTCAAGTAAGCTTCAACTATGTCTTACCTATAAAACAACCAACGGAAACCCGTTTGCCCAATATCTTAATTGACCCCACTCACGGTTGTACCAGTCTACCTTTCTCATACCTGCCATTCATAACCACTTGTGTTCATGTTTCAATAATCAATACTATTATATCATCATAGTAGAAAATTGTTAACAAGCTAAATAAATTAATTATACCACCCACTAATCACTCTCAACCTCCTCTTCCCTAGAACACCGAACCACTCTGTCTCCACCCACTTCACACTCAACTATAGAGATCACGCACCCACTATCAGTAAACAAACTGAAAAGTGAAAAGCATCGAAAATTTTTACCAAACTCCACAGCACTCACACACACACACCTCAATGCCCAAGTTCAAGTTGCAGGTCATACTTGTGCCTCTGCACTACACGGATATATCATCTTTGGAGTTGGATAGGTCCTATGTTAAACGGTTCTTGCATTTGGCTGAACCAGACGCTACTCTTTCCAAAGTTCAGGAGGAAATCTTAGTGCGGTTCAAGAAGTTGTATCCAAAGGAAGATGCATTGGTAGTTGATAAGTTACAGGACAATGATTTATGTGACTTAGATCCTGATTTCCTGGTAGAGGATGTTTTGACTTCCAAAGATGTATTGAGAGTCATTGTAGAAAACACATTCCATGCGACTGGATCAAATAACCACTCCCAAATGATCGGGAGCGAGTCGACTCCTTTTAGTGATAAATCTCTACGCGTCGCTGGGACGTTCCAATCTCCACCTCCTCCGGTGTTACTCAGTGAACCCAACGGTAGAAAAAGGAACCAATACTTTGAGACTAAAGACTACAACATTCCTTCAAAGTTGGCTAGAAGAAATAATTCAGTTGTACCAGAGTCTGAGACGTACCCAGAAACACCTAAATTGTCAATTTCGAAAAGAAAATCTGGCGAATCACTGCCTGCTAATGATTTGGACGATAGTAGCATTTCATTACCACCTCCAAATCAACAAAGTGATCGCACAATTCCAGTGAAACAGCCTACCTTAAATATAACTGGAAATGTTCTTCCAGGTAAAAGAATCACTTCGGGTATGTTACAAGTCCCACCTCAAACACAGGCGGAAAGAGATATAATCGTAAACGAGGCAAGCAAAAAATTTATTAATGCATCATCATCTGACTATTCTGAAATATCAGAGGACGAATTACCTATGGAAGTAGTACCAAAGATAGTACCAGCAGCAAACATCTTACCTTCGTCTTCACCTAGAAAATCGTCCCCCACCCCTCAACATACAAAAAGAATCCCATTTTCCAGCTCCGAAGATGAACCATCTGAATCTGACTCAAGTCCAAAACAGGCAGCCTCCGATGCCGGCTACGAAGATTCTGGGAAAGATTCACCATCAAAAGATACCATATCAAAAAATGAAGTAATAAACTTATACAAGGAAATTCTGAAAGCTGCACCTACGACGCAGCAGGCGTCAGTAATCAGAAGTTTAAATTTGAGCATCGACATGGTTGATTCAAACCCTCTTTTAAGTAGAAATGAAAGACGTGCAGCAGCAAGAAAAGCATCTAGCTTATTACCAGCAAGCATATCTGGAAGACCTGATAAGCCTAAGGATATTGAAACTAATAAGCGTTCAAATGGGAGACCTCAGAAGAAAGCAGACGACATTCCTAAGATTGTACCAGACAATGATCAAAGTGCAAATCCACATGGTACTTCGAGATCTGCTAATCAAACAAGTAAAGAAGTTACCCCAGTTGAACTTGCCAAATCAAGAAGAGAAGCCCATGCCAACAAACAGCGTTCAGCTGATGCTGAGGTCCGAGAAACTTCTCAAGGTGGAATTAAAATCGCTAATATTAATACAGCACGTCAAGCACCTGGCGATTTACCTCCTCAGCTAGCATCTTTACACTTAACTAAGACAACACCAACCAATGGATCGGTACTTACACCTGGTGAGTTACCTCCAGAGTTGGCAGCCTTAAATTTAGCCACTCCATCACCAGCTGATCTGTTACTATCAAAAGCTCACTCTTCAGCTAAGGAATCTGCTCTCAACAAGAAGCTTGAAATTGAGAAACAGCATGAAATTGCAAGGAGACTGCAAATTTCCAGACAAAAGGAGCAAATTGCAAAACAAAAAGAACTTATAGTAAAACAAGAAGCAGCTAGACAAGAAGAAATTGCCAAGCAGGAAGAAATTGCTAAACAGAAGGAGCAAATTGCAAGACAAAAAGAACTCATTGCCAAACAAGAAGAGGCCAGGCAAGAGGAAATTGCTAAACAAAAGGAAATTGCTAAACAGGAAGAAATCGCCAAGCAGAAAGAAGTTGATAGACAGGTAGAAATTGCTAAGCAGAAGGAAATTGCCAGGCAAGAGGAAATTGTCAAGCAGAAAGAGATTGCCAGACAGCAAGAAATTCTTAAGCAGAAAGAAATTGAAAGACATAATGAGTTGTTAGCAAAACAGAAGGAGCTTGCCAAGCAGCAGGAACTAGCCAAACAGAAGGAACTTGCCAGGCAAGAGGAAATTGCAAAGCAGAAGGAGATTGCCAGACAGGAAGAAATCGCAAAGCAAAAGGAAGTTGCTAAACAGGAAGAAATTGCTAAACAGCAGGAGCTTGCCAGACAACAAGAAATTGCCAAACAGAAAGACTTATTGGCTAAACAGCAAGACATTGCCAGACAGCAGGAACTTGCCAAACAAGAAGAAATTGCTAAGCAAGAAGAAATCGCCAAACAAGAGGAGATTACCAAACAAAAAGAGCTACTTGCCAAACAGCAAGAAGCTATCAGACAGGAGGAACTTACGAAACAAAAAGAACTTGCAAAACAGCAAGAACTTGCAAAACAAAAGGAACTCGCTGAACAGCAAGAACTTGCCAAAAAGAATGAAATTTCCAAACAACAAGAAAGTTCCAAACTCCAGCATGCAACTCGTGAAAAGTCTCATAGTACTGTTACCAATAAGAATCTAAAGAGTACAACTAGTAAGTCCATGAGCCCCAAAGATCTGGATGCAGACACTGAGGTAGTTCGAGTAGATGATGAAATCAACCTGCCAAGGTCTAGGTTGGGTAACTTGGTATCTAAGATGAAATCTTTTGACGTTTACTTGAGCTCTAAATTAGCACCTGGTGCTAAGTTTCCAGAAAAGTTTACCGAAGCCCCGTTTGAGAGTAACAACGAAGAGGAGCTTATATTAGACCACTCTATCAAGTTGGCACCCAGAGATGAAAACGTTGAAAAGCATACAGACAGTAGTAAATCAAAAATATCCAATGTTGATTCTGTCTCAGCTCAAAACAAAAGCTCGTCTGAAACAAATGTGCTGAAAAACAAGCAGAATATAATTGTTAACACAGCAAAGATTGCTGAACCTTCTACCCTTCCAAACTCAAAGCCTACCAATACGAGTAAGAATCAAAGAAACACTATATTGCCTGAAGAACCTGGAGTAAGCCACAATTCTATTATAGACAAACTCAATCCTAAGAAGAATTCTTCTGCAACTGGTACAGTACTGTCTTCGAAAAACCCTTATGAAAACCTTCTGCTGCAAAGGAAACCTGAGACACAGAGTTCTCAAACTCCTGTGAAAGTGACCCCTGTTGCTTCAAATGAAGGTAAAAAGTCAACACCTTTATCCACGACCGGTTCGAAACCAACTTCTACGACGCTAAGCAACCCTAACACAACTGCAGCAAGAAAAACAACCAATGGAAACAAGCCTGCTTTTTCAATTTTTGGAAATGATCAGGCAAATAAGGATTCTTCCTCAATTCCTGTGAAGCAGCGTGAACATGATAGAATCAAAGAAAGAGCTGAAAAGAAATTGGAGAAACAAGGAGAGAAGCAAAAAGAAAAGCCAAAGGTTGTGGCTAAACAAAAGTCAAAGGAACAACCTGAGGCAGTAGTCAAAACAAATTCTAAGAAACGTAAATTTGATGAATCAGAAGACGACAGCAGTGAAAGTGACTCTTCTGACTCTGATGCAGAGCCAATTAAAAAAATACGATTAGTTAAACCACGTATTGTTTCGTCAGTTCCGTCATCAGGGCGCTCGCAATCACCAATTAGTGCTCGTGCAACCCCTATCAAAGCGTTCAATACACCTTCAAACAAGCCAGTAGCAACTCAGGTGCAAAGTGCGCCAGCTAAACTGAGAAACGATATAGCCGTGACACCACTGACTATAAAATCTCAAGCTACCGCGTCTTTGAGCAAGAGTGCTACTAAAGCTGGTGTTCAGAAGCCAAAGAATAGTATACGACCACCTACTGCAAAGCCAACGGCGGCAGCCAAGGTGACTGCGTCAAAACCTTCTGCTTCACAAATGAAAATCAAGAAGCCTACTTTACGTTCACTTAGTGATTTGGCTGTCCGTGGATTACCTGAAGTAAAGGAGCTGACGTCCAAGAATGCTTCTGCAAAGAACGTCTCTAAGGTTAAGAAGCCAGTTGCAAAGGCCGACTCTAGTGACAGTAGTGACAGCAGTGACAGCAGTGATAGTAGCGATAGCAGCAGTGAAAGCGATAGTAGCGACAGCAGTGATAGCAGTGATAGCAGCGACAGCGATAGTGAAGAAGAAGTTAAGTTCATTAGTGCTAAAAAAGTTGTCAAGAAGAAGAACAAGAACTTCTTTAATAGTTTGAAAAGAAATGTATGATAGTTGAATAGTAATAAATTTATTCAAAATGTATTCTCTTATTTTACGGATTTAGAGTAAAACTACTTGAGGAAGATTACATGAAGTACAAAGGTATTGTTTGATATTGAATAGATAAAAGAATCGAAAATGGGGTGAAAAAATGGCTGCAAAAAAAAAAAGAGATCACCAAATTCATGACTGAGTGTTTGGCTTCTTCTTGAATCTTAATGATCTACCCATGACATTGACACAGTATGTCTCGTAAGAGATATCTGGTGGCAAGGTATCGGTGATCAGGTTAAGGATGTTAGCATATATCTCCCCTACAAATCTTTCTGCAACCTTTGGCTGCTCTAGGAACAACGCTCCCACATAAGACTCAAAGTAGTCACCCAAAAATTCTTCTTCAAACACACGTGCTTCTTTGAAGTCTCCCATCCAGTGGGCAATATTTCCAGACGTCTTATATGGGATGTACTCGTTATGGATCATGTCGTTGAGGATAGGGTCCTCAAGCCCTCGATGCATGTTGTATGCCAAAGACATCTTAGAAAGGACAGTATTAGTCAGTAAGATTATCTTGAGCAACTGGTACACGTGCGCGTGTATTCGGTCACCAACTTTGTAGAATTCGTAGAGCAACTTGCTGGACTCACGAGCCAAGTAGAAGTCTCCCAAGCCATCCAAGAACGACAATTCGTATCTGAATATAGAGTAGCTCTTGTGGTGCAAGTCGTAGCCGCACTTGGACAAATTCGTTGCAACCTGGTGTCCAGGTCTTAACATAGCTCTGTAAGCCTCCTTATGCATCAAAGCCTTGACCAACAACTTCTTGTTGTTCAATCTTGGTAAAGGTGGCAAGTAGATTGGAACGTTGGCTGTTTCGTTCAATGTTATGTAGATACCTTTGTTGTTTGTAAACAACAAATCTTCACGCACCACCACATCTTCAAAGTATTCCTTTAAAATGTCAAGTGACTCGAGGTCTCTGTCGTCCAAGCCTACATCGCCTGAAACAGTGTAAAATAGAGGTGACTCCTTAGTTGCCAAGTAGATATCGATCACTTTATCAATAAATACCTCCAATTCGAAGTTACCTGGGCGGTACTGCTGTAAGTAGCCAAAGAAAATGTAGAGCCACTTTGAAGAACCAATATTGTGTACTGATCTAGTCATAGATAAGCAGTTCTCAAACTCGTCAGTCAACGTGTTGGGTGAGAGTAAAACCAACTCTCTCAACTGCTTTGCAGGCGCACTTTCCTTATTGTGAAGCTCACGTCTAATGAAAGCAGTGATATCATGAACCACTGCCTTGATTGTACCTGACCCACCAGAAAATAATAAATGTGAGAACTTCTTGTATGTTGCCAATCGCAATAGATCAGCACCAATGCTCTGCAAGTGACACTTGATCCAAGGAGTGGCCAACAACGTGTTCAATTCAGATGGAATGTATAGTCTTGGGACGCTGGAGTATGGTCTGCAAAGTCCAATCACCTCTCCAGTCTCCGAATCAGAGCTACTATCCAATCTCGTTACCCCATATGAAGATGTATATCCTGTAGAGTGTGTTGATAGATGTGCCATTTTTGTTATACATTGATAAGTAGGAACTATTTGATACCGACTGTGTTTAATCATCTGCCAATTCCAACAGCAATGCAGTATTTATATACTTTTGGAATCATATGTGACTACATCATTTATTACAGTTTGAGAAGGCACGTTTGTTATCTCATTTGGGGGGTAAGGGAACAAAATCGAATTGGGGTCCTTCCATGACACAAACTTGAAGTTGCAAATCTATGACTCTTTTGGTGGCAAATCACTGCTATGTTAATCGTGGATGGTGATGGTTGTAGATATAGAGGAGTGACTTCTTGTTGTATGTAGTGGGTTCTTTATAAGTTTTAGTTGTAATTGAGTGAGATTTCATCACTATTCATATGTTGATTGGCCTTGTTAATGCCTCTTTCTGTTTCACGATTCTTTGACACTTGAGCTTTTTGGAAGCCCCCAATACTCGTATGACCAACAATCATGCTGGGAAGTTAACATGAGTCACGAAGCCTTATGATAAGAGTATGTCATGAGTCATGGACAGTCATGCAACTCTAAACAAAGTTACTACCTAGCCGAAAACTCCAAAGCTATTTTTGGTAGTGAGGTTATTCAGATGAGTACACTTGGAGTAGTATTCATAGGGTTCTTATGAAATCCTTATGTTTCGAACTGATACGAATAAGATCAGTTCCAAATCCAATTGAGAGATCCATAGAATAGACTTAATATAACACAGGGTGATGCATTTTAGCTTTTGAAGAAGTAAATGAACTGCCCTACATTAACAACAATGCAATGCTTGTTTTGTCTTCAAGGTGCTAAGCTGTTTGAGGTTAATCCCCGACTAATTATTCAATTTGGTAATAATGGTGTTTATCATCTTCATTTTGTTTTGAGCTTAACTAGACTTTTGAAAGGAGGGAAGTAGTGAAGAACAAGGTAAGGGGCTAAAAAAAGGAGGCAGATAATAAAAGTATCTACTAATTCTTAACCTCCTGGTTGTAGCAGAAGGTTAACTGATATTGGTTTCAAATTTATCAAGGGTCCAAGGCAATTGAGTCTAACCGTAAAATACTTTTTACGGTACTACTATTTTCAACTATTTAGGGGCTATACGTTCACCAATTGGGAAACGTCACGAAAAGGTACAATTAAGAGACTGTTTGAGCACGTATTGTAAATCTGTAATTTTAGGACGAAACTCGTAATCAATCCCCACAAGCGAATAATAATAATTATATGAAACCGTTACCCAAGTGTTCTAAGAAACTAGTCCAAAATAGCGTTCTCAGATTTTTCAGCTTACAATTGTCTTCTCAACTGGTATGTTCGTTGTTTTTTGCAACCAACAAAGCAAAACCTTTATCTCCAAGCACCAGTACTAGTTTCATAGTAACAGTATACAAATGTTCTTAGGCGACAAGGAATATCAAAAATGTATAGCCAATGGTATTATTTGCTGTTACAGAGCTTCATGAGTCTTAGACTTATGAGTGTTAAAACTCCAAAAATGCATACCCCTACATACGCCATTCAAAACATCCAATCATAAGATTATTGAGAAAAGGCAGAGGAATCCTTTAACTGCAACTACTTACAGAAGAAGGTATTATTATTTCTGATGCTAATCACAAGATTAAATGATAATGCACCATCAATTGGTCCACAGCTATGAACAGTAAAAATAATTTTGCGTAAATTACAAATCCAGTTTAATCTGTACAATTGAAGTGCTGTTTGAGTTTGAGGTCAAATGTCAGTTCATTTTAGTTTAGTCTTCAATTTGAATAGTCCAAACGGACTATTCTTGTTTCAAGAGACGAAGGCCCTCAACAGAAAATCGGTTTCGTCCCAACTGAATTTTCACTCAGAAATTGAAAAACAAAAGGAACTCAAATGGTCCTTCTTAATGATGGCTGCTGATGAAAGAAAGAACAATATTTAAGGCATAATGAGTTCTGAATCCTGATTGAAATATTATAAGTTTCTAGTGGTAGACAACTAGCGTTCGAATCTATTCGCAAAAAGAAGTGATAGAATAATCCAGGAAACCCCACAACTGTAACATTCAGTCCTGAACCTTCGCTTTGTATATGTCTAATGAAACGTCAAATATGGAAAGCCGTTTAGATAACCGTTTAAGGCGCCGTTATTACATCTACAATTGAGTAAAAGTCGGACTATATAACGACAGGAAATTCATCAATATTAATGATCTTACCACTACGAATAGACATTAAAGCTGCACAGAATGAAAATTAAAGTTGCAATAGCTTTTGCGAGCTTATTCTCTACAGTATTAGCCGCCCCAGGTGCTGGTTACCCTATTGCTATTGGCGGTAAAACTGTTGATGTATACCCTAAGCCAGGTTTGTCGTATGAAGAAATCGGACATCATACACTAGTAACTAGAGCTGAAGATACTATTGCTGGATTATTGGCTTCATTGAATTCACAGAATGGGACCAAGGTTGATAAAGTAGTTGTGAGTCCTGACTTCAAAACTGCAATAATTACAATAAACGTTAATGGAAAGCAGTTTAATGTAACTGTTCCAACCCAGCAAGCTACAGATAAGCCTAACCCTGAAGAATCAAAGGAACCTGATCCACCTAAAACCCCTGATCCACCTAAGTTACCAGAGCTACCTAAGTTATCTGACTTACTTAAATTACTTGAAGCTCCAAAGAAGCCTGAAGAGCCAAAGAAACCAGAAGAACCAAAGAAACCAGAAGAACCAAAAAAACCTGATCCACCTAAACTACCAGAGCTACCTAAGTTATCTGACTTACTTAAATTACTTGAAGCTCCAAAGAAGCCTGAAGAGCCTAAGAAACCTGAAGAGCCAAAGAAATCTGAAGTACCAAAGGCTGAAGCACCTAAGAAACCTGAAGAGCCAAAGACCGAGGCACCAAAGAAACCTGAGGCGCCTAAAGTTGAAGCTCCAACGAAGCTTGAAGCACCTAAGAAACCTGAAGAGCCAAAGAAACCTGAAGAGCCAAAGAAACCTGAAGAGCCAAAGAAACCTGAAGAGCCAAAGAAACCTGAAGAGCCAAAGAAACCTGAAGAGCCAAAGAAACCTGAAGAGCCAAAGAAACCTGAAGAGCCAAAGAAACCTGAAGAGCCAAAGAAACCTGAAGTTCCAAGGAAGCCTGAAGTGCCTAAAGTTGAAGCACCTAAGGATGTAGCACCAAAAGCGGAAACACCAAAGGCACCGAACAGTCCTGATGCGCCAAAGGTTGAAGTGCCTAAGAGTGACAAGCCTAAAACAATTTCCAGTCCTGGGTCTGGATCCATCGCTGAGAATTCTTTTAAACCTTGGTCTGATGGGGCTACTTCAAACTCAGGCAATATCAAAGTTGAAGACTCAACTGCACCAAAAGGGATCTTTACTGGAACTGGTACTAAACCTGATGGTGCTAAACCTGATGGTGTTAAATCAGGCGTTGCTAAACCTGACAGTCCTAAGCCTGAAGGCAATTATCCTGGCGGTATTAAACCTATTGGTGCTAAACCTGAGGGTACGAAGTCTGAAATAGGAATTAAGCCTGATGGTGCCAAACTCGATGGTGCCAAACTTGACGGTGTTAATTCTAACAATCCTAGCGGTATCAAACCTATTGGGGATCAATCTAAACCCGGTTCCCAGGCTGGTCTTCGTTCTCCACCTGCAAATCCTCAACTTCGACCTGGAGCTCAACCTAACGCTGGCACACAACCCGGTCTTGGTTCTCAACCTGGTCTTAGTTCTCAACCTGGTCTTAGTTCTCAACCTGGTCTTAGTTCTCAACCTGGTCTTAGTTCTCAGCCTGGTCTTCGTTCCCCACCTGCAAATCCTCAACTTCGCCCTGGAGCTCAACCTGGTCTTAGTTCTCAGCCTGGTCTTGGTTCCCCACCTGCAAATCCTCAACTTCGCCCTGGAGCTCAACCTAACGCTGGCACACAACCCGGTCTTGGTTCTCAGCCTGGTCTTGGTTCTCCACCTGCAAATCCTCAACTTCGCCCTGGAGCTCAACCTAACGCTGGCACACAACCCAGTCTTGGTTCTCAACCTGGTCTTAGTTCTCAACCTGGTCTTCGTCCCCCACCTGCAAACCCTCAACTTCGTCCCCAAGGAGGTGGCTTACCAGGTGGTCCAAGTTCATTTGGGGGCGGTTCATCTGGTTCATCGGGTCCACCTGGCTCAGGTCCTCTGAGAGGAGGCTCACCAGGTGGTCCAAGTCCATTTGGAGGCAGTTCTTCTGGTCCATCTGGCTCAGGTCCTCTGAGAGGTGGCTCACCAGGTGGTCCAAGTCCACTTGGAGGCGGTTCATCTGGTCCATCTGGTCCATCTGGCTCAGGTCCTCTGAGAGGTGGCTCACCAGGTGGTCCAAGTCCATTTGGAGGTGGTTCTTCTGGTCCATCTGGTTCTGGTCCTTTGAGAGGTTAAGGACCCACTAGTCATAATTCTCTCTCTGGAAGAGGGGATAGTGGAGCATTCGAAGTGGGAAACATAAGAAGTTGAAGTAGCGAAGGTGACTTTGGAGGTGGCGGACGAGGACGTGCGCCACTAGAGCAGATGACTTCTAGCAGAAGTACAAGAATACCACTGAGTACTGTATATTTTTAATTATGCAACTATCACTCTATTACAAGCTTTCGATTTGATTGGTCAAGGAATGGCGAAAGAATTTGACTTTCTATTGAAACCAAAGCTAAATTGAATGCTGTAACAAGAATCGATAAATACAAATAGATACCCCAAATACCATGAAATATGCAGTGAAACCAGTACCTTTCTTCTAAATTGACTCCGTGATTTAATAGATGTGTCAAATATTGTGATTCGCCAAAAAGATTGAATTTTGCAGCCATTCAATTTTGAATTGGTATTATCAGTTTCGGAGTTTAGTAGAAGCAGTGTAGTTGTAATATAGCACAATACAAGACTAGTGTTGAAAGTCTATAATTTCACAGTATCAACACATTATTGGAAGGATCGAATGAATTAAAAGCACTAGATAAACGAGGAAATGTAGATGGATAACGCAGATTTCAACTAATATCCAACATGCTGCTTGCAACTACATATCACTGAAACTAAGTCTCTTGAATGCATCATTCTTTATAGCAATTAAATGCTCCAAGCTATAAGGAAAGCGTGAAGCTCACCAGCCAAGAAAGCCTAAGTAATAGAGCGGTGACTGTTCGAGTATCATGCTTGGATCTTCATACGTGATAACCTTAGAGCAAACGCTTCCTAAATGGAGTACTTTATAATATTGATGCTTAACAGCTTTAAGGTACTAAACAAAATAGCTTTAATTGACTTCTCAACTTGTAGTCTATATTTTTGCAAGCAAATAACCATAACTTCTTTCATCAAGAAGAGGCAGCTACTCAAATATAAGTCTCAACCACAACGATACAAATTAATGAAAAGGTTTGACGTTTCATTTTAGCCTACGTCTGAAAACTATAGGAGCTCAATGCAACCACAAGAAACGTCACACGAATACCACCGTTACGATATTTCAAGGAGAAATGCTGGAACTTAAACTCCTTTAACTATACACTCCTTCTTAAGAGAATGTTTATACAAGATTCACGCTGCTTCTGACCACAAGATTCAATTGCATTCAATGATAATAGGTTGCAATTCTTGGAAATATAAAAATCTTGCAGCGTTAAGTACAATTTCAACATAATCTGTACAATTGAAACACAAGCGAAGTTTCAAGTTGGCGAATGTCAGATCATTTTAGATGAATCTACACGATGCAAGATCCAAGTAGACTATATTCTTGTTTCAAAAATCGATAGCATCAATACCATCGATTCCTTGCACATGGTTTTTTTCATTTCAGTACTTGAACCAGCAAAACTAGCACGGATAGTTCATCGCCTTTTTGGTATTGTTGAAGTAAGATGGTTGAATGATAATGTGAAATGAATCAAGACTGAAAAACTTATACTATGTGTCAAAAGACAAGCAACTGACGTTGGATCCATTTGAGTCTAAAACCAAAATGAAGTGATTAAATAGATCAAGAAACCCCATGGCTGTGACATTCAATTCTGAACCTTCGGCTAGTCATACTTCTGATGTAACGACAAATATTGAAGGCCGTTTTAACGTCTACAGTTCACTGACAGGTCGGACTATTTAACGAATGCAAACCCATCAATATTGATGATCACCTCACTATAATACATATTAAGACTTGCATACTATGAAATTAAAAGCTGCAATAGCTATTGCAAGCTTAGTCCCTACGTTATTAGCCGCCCCAGGTGCTGGTTACCCATGTGCTAATAGTGGTAAGGTTCTTGAAGAAAGCTCCAAAACAAGCTTGTCGTATGGAGGTGTCAAACATCATAAATTGGTTACCAGAGCTGAGGATACTGTCGCTGGATTGTTGGCTTCCCTAAATGCACAGAATGGTACGAAGGTTGATAAAGTGGCTGTGAGTCCTGACTTCAAATCAGCGGTCGTGACTTATACTGCTAAAGGAAAGCTGTTTAATATTACTGTTCCTATTGAGCAGAAGAACGCTACAGCTCCTGCTAAGCCAAAGCCTGAAGCGCCTAAAAAACCTGAAGCTCCAAAGCCTGAAGCACCAAAGAAACCTGAAGCTCCAAAGCCTGAAGCACCAAAGAAACCTGAGGCTCCAAAGGCTGAGGCTCCTAAGAAACCTGAAGCTCCAAAGGCTGAAGCTCCTAAGAAACCTGATGAGCCAAAGGCAGATACACCCAAAGGTGATGGCAAGCCTAAACCTAAACCTGATGCAGGCCCAAGTCCTGGCTCTGGCTCAAGTCCTGGCTCTGGCTCTGGCTCTGGCTCTGGCTCTGGCTCTGGCTCTGGCTCTGGCTCTGGCTCTGGCTCTGGTTCAGGCACTTCTTCTAAACCTGGGTCAGGTACTGCTTCAGATTCAGATACAATTGCTGTAGACTCGTCTGAGTTTGGGGGCACGACTGGACCTGAAGGGGTCATTACTGGCTCAGATTCTAAACCAGGAGGTGGCAGTAAGCCGGGAACAGATTCTCAGTCTGCTTCTGGTTCTCCATCTGATAGTGGATCCGACTCTGACTTAGTTGCTGTAGATTCGGCAGCTGCTGGAGGATCTACTGGATCGGGGGGAAATCCAATTAGTTCTCAACCTGCGGCTGGTTCTCCATCTGATACCGGATCCGACTCTGATTCAATTGCTGTAGATTCGGCAGCTGTTGGAGGATCCACTGGATCGGAAGGAAATCCAATTAGCTCTCAACCTGTTGTTGGATCTCAACCTGTTGCTGGTTCTCCATCTGATACTGGATCCGACTCTGACTCAATTGCTGTAGATTCGGCAGCTGTTGGAGGATCCACTGGATCGGAGGGAAATCCAATTAGCTCTCAACCTGCCGCTGGTTCTCAACCTGCTGCTGGCTCTCAACCTGCTGCTGATTCTCCATCTGATACTGGATCCGACTCTGACTCAATTGCTGTAGATTTGGCAGCTGTTGGAGGATCCACTGGATCGGAAGGAAATCCAATTAGTTCTCAACCTGTTGTTGGATCTCAACCTGTTGCTGGTTCTCCATCTGATACTGGATCCGACTCTGATTCAATTGCTGTAGATTCGGCAGCTGCAGGAGGATCTACTGGATCGGAGGGAAATCCAATTAGTTCTCAACCTGCCGCTGGTTCTCAACCTGCTGCTGATTCTCCATCTGATACTGGATCCGACTCTGATTCGATTGCTGTAGATTCGGCAGCTGCTGGAGGATCCACTGGATCGGAAGGAAATCCAATTAGCTCTCAACCTGCTGTTGGATCTCAACCTGATTTTGGAACTCAACCTGCTCCTGGTTCTCCATCTGATACTGGATCCGACTCTGACTCGATTGCTGTTGACTCGGCAGCTGTTGGAGGATCCACTGGATCGGAAGGAAACCCAATTAGTTCTCAACCTGCCGCTGGAACTCAACCTGATTTTGGAACTCAACCTATTGCTGGTTCTCCATCTGATACTGGATCCGACTCTGACTCAATTGCTGTTGACTCGGCAGCTGTTGGAGGATCTACTGGATCGGAGGGAAATCCAATTAGCTCTCAACCTGCCGCTGGTTCTCAACCTGCGGCTGGTTCTCAACCTGCTGCTGGTTCTCCATCTGATACTGGATCAGACTCTGACTCAATTGCTGTAGATTCGGCAGCTGCAGGAGGATCTACTGGATCGGAAGGAAATCCAATTAGCTCTCAACCTGCCGCTGGTTCTCAACCTGCTGCTGACTCTCAACCAGCTGCTGATTCTCCATCTGATACTGGATCCGACTCTGATTCAATTGCTGTAGATTCGGCAGCTGTTGGAGGATCCACTGGATCGGAGGGAAATCCAATTAGTTCTCAACCTGCGGCTGGTTCTCAACCTGCTGCTGGTTCTCCATCTGATACCGGATCCGACTCTGACTCGATTGCTGTTGACTCAGCAGCTGTTGGAGGATCCACTGGATCGGAAGGAAAACCAATTAGTTCTCAACCTGCCACTGGTTCTCAACCTGATTTTGGTTCTCCATCTGATACCGGATCCGACTCTGATTCGATTGCTGTTGACTCAGCAGCTGTTGGAGGATCCACTGGATCGGAAGGAAAACCAATTAGTTCTCAACCTGCCACTGGTTCTCAACCTGATTTTGGAACTCAACCTGTTGCTGGTTCTCCATCTGATACTGGATCCGACTCTGACTCAATTGCTGTTGACTCGGCAGCTGTTGGAGGTTCTACTGGAGCAGAAGGAAACCCATTGGGTAGTTCCAATTTGAATTCAAACAATGGAGGTCTCATTAGTGGATCTAATGAAGGTACTGGTGGAATCAAGAATTTCGGAACATTGGGAGATGATTCTACTAGTAACTTAGTAGGCAGTTCTACTGGTGGCTCTGGGTTGTTTGGAAGTGAATCATCTGGAAATTCAAAACCATTAGGAGGTGATTCTACAGCAGGATCAGGTATCTTCAACAGTGGTGCATCTGATGATTCAACTGGAGGTAATTCAGGAACTAAACCATCTAGTGGCTCTGGCCTCTTTGGAGGTTCTGGAGGTGACACTTCAGGAGGATCTAGCCTTTTAGGAAGTTCTGGAGGTGATTATTCTAGTGGCTCTGGTCTTTTCGGTGGTTCTGGAGGTGATTCTTCAAGTGGTTCTGGTCTTTTCGGTGGTTCTGGAGGTGATTCTTCAAGTGGTTCTGGTCTTTTTGGAGGCTCTGGAGGTGACACATCAGGAGGCTCTGGCCTCTTTGGAGGCGGCTCTGGAGGTGATTCTTCAAGTGGCTCTGGTCCTTTTGGAGGCTCAGGAAGTGACTCCTCTAGTGGCTCTGGCCTCTTTGGAGGTTCTGGAGGTGACACATCAGGAGGCTCTAGCCTTTTTGGAAGCTCAGGAAGTGACTCCTCTAGTGGCTCTGGCCTCTTTGGAAGCTCAGGAAGTGACTCCTCTAGTGGCTCTGGCCTCTTTGGAGGCTCTGGAGGTGACACATCAGGAGGCTCTGGCCTCTTTGGAGGCTCTGGAGGTGACACATCAGGAGGCTCTGGCCTCTTTGGAGGCGGCTCTCCTAGTAGTTCTACTGGCCTTTTCGGAGGTGGAGACAGTGGTGGCTTTGGAGGTGGAGACAATAGTGGATTCGGAGGTTTTGGAGGAGGTAATAGTGGTGGATTCGGAGGAAGCGACTTCGGTGGCGGAAGTGGAGGTTTTGGAGGTGGTGACTTAGGAGGCGGTGGCTTCGGAGGTGGTGGTTTCTAGAAACATTACAAGAATACCTCAGAAGATTATACACTGCACATTTTGCAACTGTCACTCTATTCCCAGCTTGAGTTCGAGAAGTCTAGGAAGGTTTCAGAAGCATTGTTATTACTTGTTGAGTTAAAACGAAGTTAGATTGAATATTGTACCCAGGATCAATAAACATTAATAGATAACCCTTTTGAGATTGTAAATAGTCGATGAAAAGTAGGTAACGCTTGATCCAATGTTAAAATTTCGCCTCCGTCTTGAGATACTTGGTAGAGCTAACAGATGTGTCAAATATTACTGATTCGCCAAAAAGGGTTGAGTTTTGCAGCCATTCTTTTTTGGTAATCTCTAGGATTGATTAAGGTCAAAACCACATTGTTTTTTATTATTCACTAGTAAGTTAAATAAATCCCCGTAGAGTTTATACAGAAGGATATTTTTCTCCAAGGTATGAGACTTCGAATAGTGATAAACGATAACCCATTGTACATGTATTTTATCTAAAAAGACCAGTGCTCCAAAATTAGAAACCTTGATATTAATGCTGCGATTGGAAGTGCACGTTCTGTGGTTCATGACAGGTAATATTAGCTTCTTAGATAATAAGGATATTCAATTCTGGGCTGCTTGAGATAATCTGTTAATTGTAACTCTGAATCACCTATTTCGTTGCGTGGGGATTTCAGTTTTGTAAATCTACTAATACTTATGGAATTGCATATCTCAGAGTCTACTCTCTATTGTCTATATAATCTATCTATTTCAAATTCACCTTGCAAAACTGTACCAAGTCAACAAACCAAGTTCCGAGAAAGTAGTTCAAGATCTCTTCGTCAATGGTAAGTCTAAAATTTGTCAAGTAGAGGAATCCCACTTCCAACTTGAGTAAGTCACGTTGCAGTACACCTCCCACTGTTGCGAACAGCTTTTGTTTTTGGTATATGTCTTCTAACGATTTTGTCGAGCATCTGAGCGAAGCTAAGATGAATCTGTAGACGTTTTGTTGTGTGAGGGGCACTGTGTCAAGCAATACGCAGACTTTGAACATTAAGAAGGATGCGTGAATGTACGAAGTCACCGAGATAGCCGGTGAGTAAGTCTTGATTCTGACCAAGAACTCTTGTACCAGGAGGTTTGGTAATTTGAGCAAGTTGAATGTTTTGAGGAGGTGGGGGTTCTGGCTTTGAGGGACAGTCAACTCGCTTTCGAGTTTAGTTGTCCAGTGTGAAGCTTCATTTTCCAAGGATGCGATGGCTATCAACAGTTCTATCGGGATATAGGTGTCTGATTCTTCGACCAGTTCCTCGGTTAGAGATTCTGGGGTAGTTTCCTTGTACACGATCAGTTCGGTATCGGTTGGAACGATCTGGGGAGATAAAGGCATGCTATCTACAGATGTGACACCTTGCTTACTCAACTGCTCACGCCTAAACTGTGAAAACAAGTGTGGTTCCAGCTGCAATCGTATCAAGTGCTCCAAAGTTTGCTGCAACACAAAGATCGCGTGGTACAAGTGAAGCTTGTTGATGTCCTTGATTTTATGGTCGAGATCAAACAAAACCTCGTCCAACGAGAGGTCCTCTAACCCCGCCGGGTCGTCGAAGAAGGTCTCCTGGGGTGGCTTGAGTGGTATATCAGAATATGACATGGAGTGGGGTGGATTCAAACTAGCGTGTGAAATGAAAGAAATTTTATGATTCGCGTCACGTGTAGGAGCTGAGTGATGTGTGGAGAGTAGTAATGGCGATGATTTCTTACAAAAGTATGGGGATAGAAGGTGATACGGGAAGAGGAGTTTGTTGGATAGGTTGTAATTGATTGGTGGACTGTTCAAGTATAAATACTTTAGAAAAGAGTTAGAATAAAGTGATTAAGTAGATTAGTGAATTTTTAGTTCATTTAACAAAATGTAACGTATCCAAAATAACTGTGGAGTGGGTATAGGGGGTATAAGAGGATTAAATGAATCATGAAGCCAGTAAACGAGATGTGGGGTAGAATAGATTAGACAAGCAAGAATAGAATGAATAATAAGATCAGATTAGAATTAGTTTAGAACCACAAATTATATTAGACAGGTACCAATGTCCAAGTGCTGGTTAATCTACTAAAGTAAGAGAATAGATAAAATAAGAAGTCTAGACTATAAGGATAAAGCAAAAATGGACCCATTCAAAGGTGGTTTGCTATTTTATTAAGAATGTGTAAGGAGTAATAGTTTCATTTGAATGACCTTAACCATGGTTGAATATGAGTTGACTTGATAATCAAAGAAGCTGGTATACTGTCTATTTTGTAAATTGTTTAAAAAAATATGTTAAAAGTTATTGATATTATAGTTGTTTTGTGAGGTTGATTTTGTAGACGAAGAAGAAACGGAATGGTTGAGTACATGGGGCCATCACTATGCACTTGGGTTCTTGAGTTCATATTTACTGGGCTAATAATCTAGCCTACTTGAATACCTTACACTGAAAGGCTGATGTCGTAAAACTAAATCATTCCTTTTGTGTAAACGTCTTATATTCGAACATGTTAAGAGTCAATTATTAGGAAATGAATTTGAAATCAATTAGTATTATATAAAATCAACCAATGAAAGTAAAATCTCCAAACCTATTATTGCTGCATCACATACTAATAAGTAATAGATTTCTAATATGATCCGTAATTGCAATGCCTCTTTTTCAATTACCGTTTTTCGGTTATTCTATTCTTATACACATTAAAGGTCAACAAAAATACAAGAACAAAACCATACTAATACAAGTTGATGGACTCATCAAATAATTATGAATATTTCTCTTCTATTTAATGATATATTTAGATATTCAACGTTCGTAGCCCTCTCAACAGTGGAGATAAGTTGGAACTGACTGACGTTAACCATCGCAGCAAGGCTCAGAGAGCGGAGATCTGCAATTCTATTATTATACTACAT